>JAQNDB010003857.1:0-26966 GCA_029204045.2 Tillandsia leiboldiana
CGCAGGTTTTCGCGCCGTTTCGCGCAGGTTTTCGCGCAGTTTTCGCGCAGGTTTTCGCGCCGTTTCGCGCAGGTTTCGCGCAGTTTTCGCGCAGGTTTTCGCGCCGTTTCGCGCAGATTTTCGCGCAGTTTTCGCGCAGGTTTTCGCGCCGTTTCGCGCAGGTTTTCGCGCAGTTTTCGCGCTGGTTTTCGCGCAGTTTTCGCGCAGGTTTTCGCGCCGTTTCGCGCAGATTTTCTCGCAGTTTTCGCGCAGGTTTTCGCGCCGTTTCGCGCAGGTTTTCGCGCAGTTTTCGCGCAGGTTTTCGCGCCGTTTCGTGCAGGTTTTCGCGCAGGTTTTCGCCGTTTTTCGCGAGCAATTTGCGAGCGGTTTAGCGCGTTTTTCGAGCAGATTTCGCGAGCGGTTTGAGCAGTTTTCGCTGGCTTTTCGCAAGCTGTTTTTGAGCAGTTTTTGCGCCGACGGAGCTGTTTTCGCCGGCGGGCGCTGGTTTTCGCCGACGGGCTATTTTTCGCCGTCGGGCGCTTATTTTCGCTGACGGAGGCTGTTTTCGCCGACGGAGGCTGTTTTTCGCCGTCGGATGCTCGGTTTTGACTGTGTGGATTGATTTTGCGATTTCTTCGCTTCTGACAGTTTGCGGTGCGGTTTTAGCTTCCGCGGAGCGCGCGGTCGTGTGGTGGGTCGCCGCGTGCTCCGTTTTGCGTGCGGCTTCTGGCATCGGGCTTCATGTTGCGTGCGGACCCCTTGGAGGCCAGGTAAGCCGCTGTGCCAATTGCAAGTGTCGACTAGCAATTGGTGGCTTTCTGAGGTGGGTTGGTTTTCTTTCCAAGTCTACGGACTTCCTTCTAATTCTAATGTGATAGGATTGCATGCTAGTTTAAGTGTTTTCTTGGAACTTAACTAGCACCCCCGTCATATGTGCATGAGTTTGACCAGACCATTTGTGAACCTTAATTTGGGCTAGGTTCCTTTATGCTTTAGACATCCCGCACTTTTCATATCCTTCGGGACTTAGAGTTTCCTCGCCCGGGTAGTGGGCGGAGTGGTCAGAGTGTGTGGGACGGGTGTTGCACTCGGGCCCGGGGGGGCCGAGTGGGGTCTGGTGGCTGGGTTAGGCCAGTGTTAGTGTTTTGGGGAACCGTTTCAGATAAACGGTGGTCCCGGGGGTTTTCCTTTCCACTGTTCTTCTCGTCACCACCAGGTTGGGATCGTGGTGCACGTGTGTTAGCAGGACCTTGAACCCAGAACCTTTTTGGATAAATACATGATTTTAGTCAGCCAATGTTTCTTCCAAGCCTCGCAAGGTTGTCTGAGTCTGTTCTCGTCCGTTGGGACGAAGGCATCAGCTCTTCGAGGCTTGGGCATAAAACTTGATTTCAAAGGGTTTTCCTAAAAAGACTAAAAATCATTATAAAGATGGCTTTCTCTCAGATCGAATGATTTTCTGAAATAAATGACATGGTTCTTATAAACTTATCCACCCGAGCGGATTCGAGTGATCTGGGTTCTAAGGGCTGCTTTCTCTCTTGGGGACGTAGATGTTGGTCTCCCTGGGTTTCGGACCCTTCGTAGATCTGGCCGTGGAGTAGCTCCGGCCGTGAGTTGAGTGTTGAGTTCAGTGGAGTTGTGTTGTGGGAGCCGTGGGAGAGACGGTGGTCCCAGCTGTGTAGTACCTTCGTTGAGTGGGTCTGTGTTGTGAGATTGAGTCGTGGAGGGTTCTCCGACTGAGTTTGTGCTTTGAGCATCGAGATACCGATCTGTTTGATCGAGGACCACAGCCTGCAGGAGCCACTTGTGAGACAGTGATACTGATGAGATACTGGAGTTCGGTGGGGTCGCACCCCTCGAACCACGCCCCGGGTGCGTTGATGATTCCGAGCCTGATGAGGCTGCGATGATGATACCGAGCCTGACGAGGCTGCGATGATGCGCCTAGTTCATATACTAGTGGTCGCTTGATACCCCTGGCCGTGCTACCATGGGGTCACTATGTGAGATATCGAGTTTGTCCGTTGGGACACCCTGGTTGATACACCAGGGGGCGCAGGCTTGACTCGACTGGACCCTGTGGGGCAGTCGCTGAGATTTGAGATACTCTGAGAGAGTGATGGCGTAGCTTGTGTCATAGTAGAGCGTCGTGGGCTTAGTACTTGTGACATATTGTCAGCAGTGAGTGACTGCATACCATCATCCATAGTCTCTTTTTTTTGAGCATAGTAGATAGAGGCATGATAGCTGTAGATTCTTTTCCAGCTTATTTATCTTATCATCAGTCTTTTCTCTATCTTATGCCTCTGGTAGACTTAGTGGGCAGACCGTGGTTCTTGGAGACGGTACCCACTGAGAACTACTGTAGGATGTAGTTCTCACACCCTCTGTCGGTGACAGGTTGCTGAGGCTTTCTTCCGTTCCTGCTGTGCTTGACTGGACGGACCGAGGACAGGGAGTCGCGTGATAGTTCCCCACCAGCATTGTTACTTTAGAGAGAGGTAGATGTACCATCCCGGATTGTGGGAGTGGGTTATGTTTCTTGTTAGCTATCTCCCATTTGGATTCGTAGATGTTGTATAGGTGGATTTCTATTTGTATCTTCTGATTTTGGGAGATAGGCTATGAGTTGTAGCAGCTTGTAGTTGAGAAAAATTTTATAGTACAGCTTTTTATCCGCTCTGATATCTGTGTAGCTGTAGTTTTGTCTTTTGCAGGCTAGACGCTGCGTCTGTACGGCAGTTTCCGTACAGATGGCGGATCTGTTAGCGAGCCCGGGTCGCAGTTTCGACCCCGGGGCGTGACACTCTCTGCCCAGAGAACATCCATGGAATGTAGGTCAAAATGCACCGTCAGCATCCACACAACTTCCTTCTACCTCCAGGAGAAACTCCACAGAAACTGATATATTATCTATCCAACGAGAACAGCAGAGAATGTCTGAAGCACAAGAAATTATGTCCGCTGATCTTCGAAAGATGAAAAAGAATTGTTCTAAAATATCAAGAATGCTTAAAGGGATTTTAAACAAATTGAACTGTACGAGTTCTGAGGATTCTGAATAATGTTTTATTCTAATCTCCTCATTTAAAAACCCATTTAAAAACGCGCTCTTAACGTCCATTTGAAAGAGTTTTATTTTAAAGTGACAAGCAATAGCGAACAAGATACGAATGGACTCGAGTCTAGCTACAGGGGCGAACGTTTCATCAAAGTCTATACCTTCTATTTGAGAGTAGCCTTGAGCAACTAAACGTGCTTTGTTCTTGATGATGGTACCATCCTCATTTTTCTTGTTCTTGGAAATCCATTTAGTACCAATCACATTGTGTTGCTTCGGAGGCGTCGTTAATTCCCAGACTTTGTTCCGTTCAAACTAATGGAGCTCTTCCTGCATTGCTTCAATCCAGTAGTCATCCTGAAGAGCTTCATCAACGTTCTTTGGTTCGATTAAGGAAACGTAACAAGCGAATCCACAAACCAACTATCTCTGAGTCCTGACTCCTTCTTGTGGGTCTCCAATAATATTAGATTCCGGATGATCCTTAGAGATGCGTAACGTTTGAGGTAACGGAGTACTCGGAGGTACATGAGATGATTCCTGCATATCAGATAAACTTGAAGAACCATTAGATGCATCATTATTATCGGAAGAATTGTTATAAGAAGATGCATTTGCAGGAGTATCATCATCAAAAGAGATATCAGGGGTAGATTTATTAGATGCAAAGTGGAAAGCTTCATCTACTTTAACATTTATAGATTCTACTATCGTTTTAGATTCCAAGTTAAATACCCGATATGCTCTACTGTTCGTAGAATAACCCATGAAAATCCCTTCGTCACTTCGAGAGTCAAATTTTCCAAGTTTTTCGCGGTCACGTAAAATGTAACACCGACTCCCAAAGATACGAAAATAATTGATATTCGGTTTTCTACAAAACCATAGTTCATATGGTGTATTTAAGGTTCCCGGGCGCAAATAAACTCGATTAATAACATAGACTGCAGTGTTCACGGCTTCAGCCCAAAAATATAACGATAAATTCCGGCTATGAAGCATAACACGTGCCATCTCTTGTACAACCCTGTTTTTGCGCTCGACTACACCATTCTGTTGAGGTGTATAGGGTGCTGAGAATTCATGTT
Organism: Tillandsia leiboldiana; assembly: GCA_029204045.2. Classification (NCBI taxonomy): domain Eukaryota; kingdom Viridiplantae; phylum Streptophyta; class Magnoliopsida; order Poales; family Bromeliaceae; genus Tillandsia; species Tillandsia leiboldiana. The sequence goes on from JAQNDB010003857.1 coordinate 4,132, forward strand.
TAATGCCGTTGGAAGTGCAAAAATCAATGAATTTAGAATTTATGAATTCTCCACCTCTATCACTTCTAACACGAATGATCTTTTCATTCTTTTCAATCATAATACGATGGCAAATCTCGTGAAAAGAATCAAAAGTATCAGCTTTCTCTTTTAAAAATGCTACCCATGAGTATCTAGAGAAATCATCAACCAATAAGAAAATATACCATTTACCTCCCAAAGATGGTTGACGTGTCGGCCCCATAAGATCCATATGCAATAATTCTAAGGGCCGTTTAGTACCAACGTGGTTCAAGTTCTTGTGTGCAGTCCTGGATTGTTTTCCCTTTTGACAACCACCACACACAATGTTTTGTTTAAGTGAAAGTTTTGGAACCCCCTTGACCACGTCTTTGTTTGAAATTCTAGCAAATTCCTTAAAATTTATGTGACCTAGCCTTTCATGCCAAAGTGTTTCATTATTCAAAGAGGCTAAGTTACAGTTTTCAGAAATTTTATTAGGAACAACATAACAATTGTTTTCATATCTAACCCCCTTTAAAAAGAAAACATGGTTGTTATCAGTTACAACACATTCAACAGATGAAAAATTAACTGAAAAACTATTGTCACAAAGTTGACTGATACTTATGAGGTTAGTCTTAAGGCCTTCAACAAATAACACATTATTCAGAATCGGGCCATCTGGAATAGCTACTGTTCCTTTTCCAACAATTTTGGAAGACTGGCCGTCTTCGAAAACTACAAGTCCTCCGGAGATTTTCTCAAAATTTTGAAAGCAGTTTTTGTCACCGGTCATGTGACGGGAACAACCGCTATCCAGATACCAAGACGAATTATCATATGCATGCAAGGAAATATTAGTAACAAGACAAGGGAAGATTTCACCTTTGCGTACCCAAACCTTTCGAGTTTTGGTGTACGTCGGAAATGATTGTGAAGTTGATACCTTTGGTGAAAGCGTCTTATTTGATCCATCGCTTTTCCTTGACGTCTTCGTCTTGTTTGATGAACTACCGAGGCTCTTTTCCTTCGAATAATTTGCATTAGATTTCCGAGGAATCACCTTTTTGGTAGTCGTTGCAAGAAGTGCTTTAGTTGAGCGTTTGGCTCCCATCTTGCAATTTCTCCTTATGTGCCCTGCAATACCACAACGAAAACATACCTTGGTGCTTGACGATCCCGAAGAGGGTGAAGTAGGTTTGTTGTCGTCGTTTGTCGTCAATTCCGGTGTCGGAGGAGGAGATACCGACTGGGGCACAAAGACTGTCCCACTCGAACTAGGAATGTCTCCAGTTTGAGTGTATCCGAGGCCGAACCGATTTGTTTGACCAAGACCAAGAAGCTTATCCAACTTACTCCTTCCAGAAGAAAATTGCTTTAAATCATCCTTGAGTTGGAAAATGGTCTCCGTCATTTCCAATTTTTCCTGTCGAGCCTCGCCGTAGAGCTTCAAGAAGTAATTTGCTTTGTTCACCATATCTACATAATTCTTCTCGAATTGCTCATTGGACTCTTGAAGGGAAACATTTACTTTAATCAGATTATCCCTTTCCACTTCAAGAGCGTTTGAGAGAGAAGATGCCCTTTTTGCTTCTTCTTCAAGATCCTGCAATGTCCCTCTCAAACTCTTGTTTTGCTTTGCCAGTTTCTTTGAATCCCTCAAAAGCTTATGGTAGGCAAGAGCAAAATCTTCACCTTCAGAGTTACTCGATTCATCATCCGTTGCAGTTTTTTCAACCCGGGAGGAATTGGACAATGAATCTGAAGTACTTGCCATTAAGCACATGAAGGGTGAAGATGTGGTGGACGCGTGGAATGCCGTTGCGCTCTTTTCTTCCTCACTTGAAGACGACTCATTTGACGATGAGGTGTCATCCCAAGTGACGGCTTGCATTACCCTCTTCTTGGACGGATTCTTATTTGGACACTCCGTTGAGATATGGCCGTATCCTCGGCACTTGAAGCATTGGACTTGTCCTTCTGAGCTTTTCTTATCCTTTGAAAAACTTTCTTTCTTTCTTGGCTTTTGGCTTGAAAAACCTTTGCCTTTCTTCCACTTTCCGGAGGATGAGGTTTTACTTGAATTACCCCTTCGGAAGTTTCGGCGAAAATTTCTTGTCAGGAGAGCAAGCTGTTTCTCAAAGTCCTCCATAGATAGGTTCTCGTCATCGTCTGAGGAGGATAAATCCGCGTCTTCTTCTTTTGTTGTTTTCAATGCATAACCTGAAGACTTATAAGAGGATGCCTTTTCCGAAGAATAGTTAGTAGGAAATGTCATTTCATATGTTTGTAAAGAACCAACTAATTCTTCTACACGGATTTCGTCCGGGTGTTTAATAGTTTCAATGGCCGTAACCTTGGAACGAAATCTTTCAGGAAGAGTACTTAAGATCTTTCTTACAATTTTAAATTCTGGAATCTTCTTTCCCAAGTTAGCACATGTGTTTACGATGTCTTGCGATCGTGTATAGTAATCTGTGAAAGATTCATTTTCTGTCATGAAAATGGAGCCAAACTTGCTCGTAAGCATTTGCAGTTTTTGAATCTTCACAAGGTTAGTTCCCTCATGTGTAACTTGAAGAACATCCCAAATTTCTTTCGCAGTCTCACATGCCGAGACGCGAGAGAACTCTGTTTGTGATAAGGCATTAAATAAAGCATTAATTCCTTTGCCATTGTAAGAAGATAAATCAATCTCTTCCTTGGTCCATTTCGACCTAGGTTTGATGGTGCGAACATCAGCAAGAATTTCAGTTGGATTAGACCATCCTAATTCAATTGATTGCCACACCCGTTCGTCGATGGAAATTAAAAAGGCTTTCATCCGTACTTTCCAGTAGGCATAATTTGTTCCATCGAAGAACGGGGGTCTGTTGATGTTTCCACCTTCAACCATTGTTTACAACCCTATTCCCGCTCCGATACCACTTGTTGGGTTATGTATAATTGGATCTAAATACGGGAAAAAACACCTAGAGGGGGGTGAATAGGTGTAAACAATAAACACTCAAAAATCTTTGTGATATAAAACTCAATGTGGAAAAATAAATAACACGCAGAGATTTTTACGTGGAAAACTCCAATCCGGAGTAAAAAAACCACGGGACCGATAACAGGGTGAAATCCACTAGAATTAACACACGTACAAGGTGATTTACCGTACACACTTACGACTCAACCTTTTCCATACGCTCCTAGTAGATCTTTTCCGCTCGCTCCGCAACGCTGCTCGAATCCACGATTAGCGTCCAACGCCGAATCCACGGCGTCCAACGTCGAGTCCACGACGTCCGACCGAATCCACGGTCTTCACCCAGTAGCACGTCTCGAATCCACGAACGTACCTCGCTCCGAATCCACGAGAGCGGTTGCACCTTGAATCCACAAGGCCACGCGAGTCCACGCGCCGATTTTGGGAAAATCGTTGTTTTTGGGTGGTGATGATCCGCCGAATACTTAGATTAGAAATAGATCGGAAATACCATCTAAGTATTCATTAATTTGATTCTACTCAAAATCTGAGTTTGGAAAACCTAGAATCAAATTAATAATATAGATGAAGAAACATAGAATTAAATCATGTATTTCCTTTCTTCTCTATATGTGGAATATTTATGGATTGATTGGATTCCTTCCACTTAGCGTCATCCCCTTAAAAGATGAATTAAAGGGTCTATTTATAGATTAGAAAACTTGTGGAAGAAGATAAGAATCAAAAACTAACCATTTCTGGAATTTTACAGGACGACAGTCCGAACTGGAGTTGGCGGTCCGGACTGTCTCAGCGAAACAGACAATTTCCAGAAAAGACGACATTCGGGGTCCGGACTGAAATCCACGGTTCGGACTGTTCATGCTTTTCTTGCAAATTCCACGTTCGGGGTCCGGACTGAAATTCCCAGGGTCCGGACTGGAATTATGCACGAACTAACCTATGTTCGGGGTCCGGACTGTAAAGCCCGATCCGGACTCTGAACATATGGAATGTCCGGTTTTTGATTTTTATGCAATAAAAAACTCATCCACGTGTTTCTACACTATAAGAAGTATTCGGATCAACAAACTTATTTAATTAAACGTACCTGATCCTTTTGAATTCTTCTTACTTGAGATTGAGGTATACGATCCAACTTTTTCATCTTCAATCTTCAAGACTTAACCGATTTCACGAAATACGCCAACTCAAATTCCGTAACACACACGGCTCGGTCAAAATATAAGTAACAGACCGGCACACGGCTCGGTCAAGCCTACCTCCGGAGTGGCACTCGAGGGGAGCGACCCACACGAGTAAAGTATCTCTCAGTAACAAGTATCTCTGTATAGCAGGACTTTGATCACAAATCTGATCAAAGTGGGAAAACTCAACCACTAAAGAAAGACCCGACCTCAATCGGATGCAACTAAACGATAAGTGGGAAACTCCATCCGCTAGAGAAAACTAATACCCAATCTGGTGCATAGATAAGCATCCGGTCAACCGCCCAATATTCGCGGTTGCCGCAAAGCCCCACGACTAATCCAACCTGTCCCAGACGCCAAGTCCCCACTACACTACCCAGAACCCCTGCTCGGACCCGAGCAACACTGACCACTTGACTAACGAAGAAGGAGAAAGGAAAAGCATGGTTTCTCCTAAGTCATGTTCCAATATGTAGTGTAGCGGTAAAAGATGGCCTAACCAGATGACCATACAAGCATGCAATTGTCCTTCACATAGTGTAAGTCCCTTAGGTAAGCATTTACAATTCATCATCATGAATATATGAATGCTGCAAGTTCTCGATAATATTTAATATGAATATTAAATCTTGCAATTCCCTTTATACAATCATCCTTCCTTGCTTACCTCCCAATAACATGCAATTATTGTACCTTAAACATGCGTGCATTCTAATATAAGAATAAAAGAACCGTCCATCGGTTCTGGGAATAGAGCACCCACCTAAAGTGCTCAATCCAAGGCAAACCTGGGGTTGGTGAAGAGTGTGGCCACTTGCACGCACAATTCGCTGAACCCGTATCCACGGTACATGTCGCGCAAACCTCGGCTCCTAACAGTGTTCCAAAACACTCGCGAACCCTCCTGGGTACAACAAAAGGTCCAAAGTTACTCTTTATGCTAAAATATCCAAGTATACACCATCTGCTGAAACCAGTCCCGAAGATGTGCAATTTTCACCTGCATAACGGACTCTGAAAAATCCATCAAAAATACTATCGCGATTGTCGCGTCGAGACCTTCGAAACGAGTACCTGCATGTCAAAATCCGAGCATTATAGGCCAAGTTACAAATTCCACAGTACCGGTGCGCAAAATCTCACAACCACACAACTGCAAACTCTTGTACAGATAAAGGTAGAAAAATATACCTTCGGGCAGCCCAAGAAAAATCCAATAAAAATACGGTGACAATCCTCGCATCGAGCAGATGAAAAAAGTGTATAGGCTCGCCTCGAACCGACGCTCGTACAGCAAGTTGCACGCCAAACGGTGCACACTTTACGAGTCCGCGCGCAAAACGATGTGCAGTCACCAAACCTGCACGCAAAACGGAGCATGCTTCTCCTAAGGTTGCACGCAAAACGAGGCACATCCAAAATGCCAGCAACAGTCCGCGCAGTAAAACGGCACAGTAAAACACGGTCCCTAACACGCATGAGGGCGTGGGGTCAAATCCAAAATCCAAGAAGGAAAACTCAAAACTGTGCCACAAATACCGCAAAACAACAAACGGGGCCTACCTCGACAACGCCGTGACGTCCATCGCGCCCATTAGCCTCTTTGGAGCACCATGCGCGCTCCACGGAGTCCACGGCGCGCTCGTGCGCCCTCGAAAACCCCACCATGAATCGCCCTCTCCCTCTCCTGGTGTGCTCGGGCGAAGCCAGAAAGGGAAAAAGGAGGAAAAAAGGGTCCTTTCGGGCCCTTAAAGGCCAAAAAATGACTTTCGGGCGCAACATCCGGGCGCCCGAAAACTTTCGGGCAGCTACAGTACCCGGCCCAGCCGCGGTCCACGCGCCAGCGAGGAGCCACCTCACCATCGCTCGGCCAATGGTGAGGTGACACGTGTCCTGGACCCGTGCACTGCGACCACCGAACAGTGGCGGCCAATCAGGAGCCGCCACGTGGACCGCACTACCGCCGCGGTAGCTGCGTCGCGTCGCATCAGGGCGTCACGTCGCGCTGACCGACCAATGGGGGGCCGACACGTGGCCACCCCCGCTGACACTGCGCCAGGCCCGCCGCGCCTTCCCCGCGCACGCCTGCCGCCTCGGCCTCCGCGACCAATGGGGAGACGCCACGTGGCGTTCCCCACCTACCACGCGCGCCTCGGGCCGCACGCCACAGCGCGCCGCGCGCGCTGCCGTGCCTCGGGATTCGCGCCCGCTGCCCCGGGATCCATGCCACCTACCTCGGGATCCGTGCCACCGCCTCAGGATCCATGCCACTGCCTCGGGATCTGTGCCACTGCCTCGGGATTCGGGCGCTGCTACAGTAACTTTCGGGCGCACTTTTTAGACCGGGCTGCTACAGTAACCGGTTGCTACAGTGCAAAGACCCGGTTCGCTGCAGCCCGAAAAACCCACATGCTACAGTACTTTCCGGGCGCCCGGAACTCACTTTCGGGCGCCCGAAACTTGGGCCCAAGCCCAGTTTCGCCCGTTTTCGTCCGTTCTCATCCGTTTCTCTCCTGATTGCTCAAATTCCAACTCTAAAAATTGCCGAAGGCATCCGGAAAGATATTCTTTTGTCCAAACTTCGCGCTGAGCCCAATTTAATATCCATTGCATGCAAAACCACTTCTAAGCATTCGACGGGGTCATCTGACTACTCTCGCGTGATCCACTAATCACACTGAGTCCAACACTAAAGTCCAATTGGTGCACAAACGCCACCGACATGCCACATAGGCCTCCAGAAGCTGCTGGTCAACCAGTAATCACATCGTGGGGATCCAGGTCCTCATACCATTATTTAGTACAGGTACACAATGCCATGTCGTGATAAGATTGTTAAACCTACTCTACTTAGTTTCCAAGGGTTATAAATAGATACTTAGGGTTTCTCGATAATTACCGATCAATTCAGAAACACTCAAGAGCAACCCTAGAGGCTGGTTTTTACTGTTCTTCTCTTTAGCCTCTTTTAGGTCAATTCGACGGTTCTTCCAAGACATACCTTTTGTCGAATTGATCTAGTCTTTGCTTAGAGATCCCATCTATGGTTCTTCAATGTTAATCTAAGCAAAGGATCACCATCGAAGCCTATATTCTGTATCGGCTGAGTTTGCGTCGTGGATTCGACGTAGCATCGTGGATTCGGTGTGTTGAAGGCGTTTCGTGGATTCGAAACGTGTGCTCGTGGATTCGAGTGGCGTTCGTGGATTCGAACGTGTGCAGTGGACGTGCAATCGGTGGAGCGCAAGATCCGAAGAAGTTGAAGGAGGGGTTGGAGTCCGTCGAGTCGGTAATGTCACGCCCCGGGTGTAAACCAGAACCCGGGCCCGTCCACAGATCCGCCGTGCATACGGAATTTTCCGTGTACACGAAGCGCTGATAACCTGCTCAGATATAAAACAAGTAATAAAGGAGCATAAAACAGAGCTAAACTAAAACTAATACAACTCAGACAAATGCTGGAAATGAAAGTACAGTAAGCTCTCAGAAATATACAAGTGTCTCTCCCAGCTCACGAAATATATACAACCAGCTGGCCGCAGCCAGACCCAAAATAAAAGGAAAATACAACCGTCTGAGTGTACTGGGGATACATCAAAACTACTAAACTCGAACTCGGGCAGTGGCTAGCTAATCAGCGATCCTCTTACCTCGATCCAGGGAAGAGGGTCCCGCAACTCCCGCAGAGAACTCTGCAAAACAAAGGGGAACAGAAAAGAGAAAACAGTGGGGGGTGAGAACTACTATAAAAACAGTAGCCTCCCCTAGTGGGTAGACCTCAAACTCAGACATGCCCACTAGGACTATCAGAGGCGAAAAATGAAACAAAGGTGGTAAGCTACAAGTACACTACTGATGCAGAGCTACCACTAACATGCCTCTACGATGCCTACTAGAGAATGGCTAAAAACATGCACCAGAACGTAAGGACTGACAGACCAACCCAATCAAAACACCAGTAAACACTGGTACTGCCTGCTCTGCTGTCAACCTCACTACTCAGTATCTCCCCTGTCCAAATAGACCGGAACCCAACACGGCCTGACCGGCACCCAACACGGTCGGAATCCTACTCCGGAGTGGCACTCGAGGGGAGCGACCCCACACAAGCATAGTATCACAGTCACTAGTATCATCAGTACCATAAATAGCAGGACGGGGTCACGACCCTGATCAAAGTGGGAAAACCCATCCACTAAAGGGAAACTCGATCCCCTACCTCCAATCTGGTGCAAAAGTAGTAATAATAATCCGGTCAACCGCCCACAGTCCGCGGTCGCCGCAACACCCAAACCTCGATCCCCGACTGTCCCAACTCTGAACATCTGACTACACAATCCCCTAAGGCTAGACGACAGGAGAACGAATAAAAGCATGGTTTCTCCTAAGTCAATTCCAATAAGTTTGTGTAGCAGAAAAAGGTGGCCTATCTAGATGACCATTCAAGCATGCAAAGTCCTTTATTGGCTATTATTACTCCAATTATTCAAACATATGCAACATTAAGTGTTTGGGAAATCCCGATGTACATGTGGCAGGATATATGATACATAATATATTTTAGATGCACAGTCTACTAGCAAGTATCCCATATACAACATTCATTCTAACCACATGCCCAAACCTTCCCTTAACATATAATATGATATGGCTTTAGCATTCTTTCCAACTAATTAAATTGCCTATCTAAACATGGAAATACCACTTACTAACTTGTAACCTGCTAACAATGCAAGTATCAACAAAGGAACCTTAATCTCATACAAGCATGCTAGATACATTCACAATTAATAACACATAATCATGGCATTCTAATAGGCCTAGTGACATTCACAAGTAGGAGGTTCACAACATCACCCACCTCAAGCGCTATTCCAAATTCCCAAAGGCGAAGTCCAAGATCAGTCCAAACACACCACCAATCTGTACAAGATACCCCAAAGGAAAAATACATAAGCGATTCATCCCCAATTCCAAAATCTGTCCCCTAAATCCGCAGTCCAGAATTCACCAATTTTTACCTGCGAATAATGCCCAGAAAAATCCAAGAAAAATACTATCGCGATCCTTGCGACGAGCCCATCGAAACGAGTACCTGCACGCCCAAATTGGAGTTTCCTACGCTGAGATAAAAATCCGGCAAGGGGTACACCCCGAATCCAAACTGTACCAAATTCCTGTAACAAGGAACCACAGAGAAAGAAGATTCTCACCCACGGGTAAAATCCAGAAAAATCTGAGAAAAATCCAGGAGGCTCCTTGTGAAACGTAGATGAAAATTGCCTTTTGAATCGCCTCGTTCCGACGCCTGAGCGGAAAGATATGGCAAGAACACCGCGGTGCTGTCCCAAAAGTCTGCGAAGAAAAAGGGTCAAATGGGTGCTAAGAAAACTCCAAGATCAGCATGGAAATCGAGGAACCACAAAACACAGGAGTTGAAGCCCTACCTGTCGTGAGTCCAACGGCGCAAGAATCGGCGAATTCCGAGGTCGGGGTGGGTCGGAGGAGTCCAAACACTGAGAAGGGGCGAAGAGGATCGCCGGAGAACAAGCGTCGCGCCGCGCCGTAAAATGGTGAACCTCGGGAGGAGTGCCTCCAAAAATCCTCAAACTTCTCCAATGGGTAGTGCACTGAGGGAGGAAAAACTCTTGTGAAGGGAGCTCAGCGGAAATGGGGTCCAAAAAGCCAAAGGAAAGAAAGGGGGGAGCTATTTATAGGCCCAGCCCACTATGCTTATCGGGCCGGGTTTCGGGCGCGGTTTCCCGGGCGCACTGCGCCCGGAAACCGGGTTGTATATCTCCCGTCCGACGCGCCCGGAAATCCCTGGGACGGCCACGTCACCCCGAACAGGGGACAGCAAACCTGGCGGCCCGCAACGCGCCACGTGGCCCCCTCGCGGTCAGCGGGGTAGGTACGGCCGCCCAACCGCGAGGCGACGCGTGTCGCACTCGAGTGCGGCCGACCGCCCCGCTGGCGCCACTGTGCGCGCACAGTACCGAGGCGCCCCCCTCGCGCACACCGTGGACCGCGCCTACATGGGCCCACGAATCCGAAGCCGCCACGCGTCATGCGCCCGGTCCACCGCAACCCCGCCAAACCGGTGAGCCGTGCCGCGTGCGCCCGCCTACCAGGGCACGCCACGCGTCCCCCGCCGCGGTCCATGCACCGCCGCGCCTCCCCGTGGACCCAGCTGCGTGAGCCGGCCAATAAGAGGCCGCCACGTGGCTCGGGCCGGTCCACGTGTCACCCCCATGCACCGAAAATCCCCACAAACTTCCGGAAGCCCACTTTTGGTCATCCGGACTCCAAATTCAACAAGCAAATAGCTGTTTTCAAGCGTTTTTCCGCGCTGAATCCAAATCCAACCTCAGATTGGCCCAAAACCTTTTCTAAAATTCGGCAATTACAGCCGAAGGCCAATTCCGCTATCAAAGTCTCACAAGGCCCATCTGTGGCACCCCTTCGATGCACCATGGGCCGGACACCAACACTAGGTGTTCTACACAATGGATTCACCGGAAAGTTGCATGGGGAAAAAAAACCAGTACACTACATCCTCCCCTACAAGAAAAAGTTTCGTCCTCGAAACAAAAGTCATAACTCTGGCAGGGGCCTCAAACAAGTGGGGGTGAGCATCCATCATCGCTGACTCCAACTCCCAGGTAGCCTCGCGCTCATCATGACTGCTCCAGAGGACCTTCACATACGGGATGGCCCGACTGCGCAACTCCCTAACCTCACGGTCCAAGATCCTCAACGGTCGCTCAACATAGCTCAGGTCCTCAGCAACCTCCAAAGGGGTGAAATCGATGATATGAGACGGGTCATAAACATACCTCCTCAATGTCGAAACATGAAAAACATTGTGAACACCCGAAAGTATGGGAGGAAGCGCAAGCCTGTAGGCAACTGGCCCTAAGCGCTCCAACACCTCAAAAGGTCCAATATAACGAGGGCTCAGTTTCCCACGAATACCAAATCTCCGAATCCCCTTCGAAGGCGAGACTTTCAGAAAAACATGGTCACCCACCTGAAACTCTAAGTCTCGCCGTCGAGTATCAGCATAACTCCTCTGTCGACTCTGGGCGGTCTCGAGGTGTCGTCGTATCAATCTGACCTTTTCCTCTGCCTCTAACAGTAGATCAGGACCCAAGGTCTTCTTCTCACCCACGTCACTCCAATAAAGGGGTGACCGACACTTGCGTCCATACAACGCTTCAAACGGAGCCATCTGAATGCTCGCTTGATAGCTGTTGTTGTACGCAAACTCAACTAATCCCAAGTGTCGGTACCATCCTCCTCCAAAGTCCAGAATGCATGCTCTCAACATATCCTCGAGGGTCTGAATAGTGCGCTCTGACTGCCCATCGGTCTGGGGGTGGAATGCTGTACTGAATCGGAGCTGCGTCCCCAAGGCTGTCTGTAAACTCCTCCAGAAATGCGAGACAAACCTCGGGTCTCTATCTGATACTATGGAAACAGGTACTCCGTGTAATCTAACCACCTCAGCCAAGTACACCTGTGCGAGTCGCTCCATCGGCCAAGTCATCTGAACCGGCAGAAAGTGAGCGGATTTGGTAAGCCTGTCCACGACTACCCAGATAGCATCCGCTCCCGTCTGTGCTCTCGGCAAACTAGTGACAAAATCCATCGTAACATGTTCCCATTTCCATTCAGGGATTGGGAGACTCTGCAACTTGCCAGCAGGTACACGATGCTCCGCCTTTACTTGCTGACAAGTTAGACAGTGTGCTACAAATCTCCCAATGTCTCTTTTCATCCCATTCCACCAAAACTGTGCCTTAAGATCCCTATACATCTTAGTCCCACCAGGATGGATGGTATAAGGTGTATAGTGGGCCTCCCTCAAGATCTGCTCTCGGATCTCTGCGTCCATAGGCACACACGCGTGGTCCCTGTACCGTAGTACTCCCGCAGCATCGACTGAGAAGTCCCCTATCAAACCAGTCTGCATCTGCTCTCGAATCCTCACCAGGTGGGGGTCCTCACTCTGTCTCTCCCGAATCCTGTCCAACAGAGTGGGCTGCACGACTAGAGACATAAGTCTAGCAGAGACCCCAGGGGACACAACCTCGAGCTCTAACCGCCTCATCTGCTCAAGTAATGGCGCCTGATCGGTGATCCTCAAAGATAGACTCTGTACTGCTCTCCTGCTCAGGGCATCAGCAACCACGTTGGCCTTGCCAGGATGGTATAATATGTCTACATCATAATCTTTCAACAATTCCAACCATCTGCGCTGCCTCAAGTTGAGCTCCTTCTGCGTGAACAGGTATTTCAAGCTCTTGTGGTCGGTGTAAATCTCGCAGTGCTCCCCATACAGGTAGTGGCGCCACAACTTTAGTGCAAAAATCACTGCAGCTAGCTCCAAATCATGGGTAGGGTAATTCTTTTCATAATCCTTCAGTTGCCGGGAGGCATAAGCGATTACCCTTCCTTCCTGCATCAGCACGCAACCAAGTCCACTGTGCGATGCGTCGCTGTATACCACGTATCCTTTCCCCATAACAGGGAGGGAAAGGACAGGAGCCGACATCAATCTGTTCTTTAATTCCTCAAAGCTCCTCTGACAATCCTCACTCCAAGTAAACTTAATCCCTTTTCGCGTCAAACGAGTGAGGGGTGTGGAAAGTTTCGCAAAACCTTCCACAAATCGACGGTAATATCCTGCTAAGCCCATGAAACTGCGAACCTCTGATACCGTCGTCGGTCGGGGCCAATCCCGGACTGCCTCGATCTTCGCCGGGTCTACTGCCACTCCAGCGGCTGAAATCACATGGCCCAAAAAGACAACCTCCCGAAGCCAAAATTCACACTTAGATAACTTGGCATACAACTTTCTCTCTCTCAGAAGTTGTAGCACAATCCTCAGGTGCTCCTCGTGCTCCACATCGCTTCGGGAATAAACTAGGATGTCATCAATAAAAACAACGACGAACCGATCCAGGTATGGTCGAAAAATCCTGTTCATCAAATCCATAAAAGCTGCAGGGGCATTTGTCAGTCCAAAAGGCATGACGGTGAACTCATAATGCCCGTACCGCGACCTGAATGCCGTCTTTGGGATGTCCTCGGCCTTCACCTTCAATTGGTGGTAACCAGACTGTAAGTCGATCTTGGAGAAGACACAAGTCCCTTGCAGCTGATCAAATAAATCATCAATGCGCGGCAAAGGGTACTTGTTCTTGATGGTCGCTTTATTCAGCTCCCGATAATCAACGCACAGTCGAAGCGAACCATCTTTCTTCTTCACAAATAGCACCGGCGCTCCCCAAGGCGATACACTCGGTCTCACAAAACCCTTATCCATTAAATCCTGGAGTTGCGCCTTTAATTCTCGCAGCTCAGCCGGTGCCATTCGGTAAGGAGCCTTAGAGATTGGCGCAGTTCCTGGGACCACGTCAATCAAAAACTCGACCTCCCTATCCGGCGGCATGCTAAACAGCTCTGGAGGAAACACATCCGGGAACTCGCGGGCAATCGGGATATCCGCGAGTCCCGGAGCCGCCGTAGGCTCCTTAACCACAGATGCCATAAAGGCTACGCATCCACTGCGCATCATCTGCCTCGCACGAGAAGTCGAAACCATAGAGGCAAAGAAAGCACTCTGGCACCCCCCTGAAAACGAACACCTCCTGGCCTGGCTCGCTAAAAGTAACAGACCTCGCGGCACAATCAATCGTCGCGAAATAGCGAGCCAGCCAATCCATCCCCAGTACAATGTCAAAATCTCGCAGCTGACTAAGGACCATCAGGTCCGGTGGCAAAATCCAAGACTCAAGCTGTACCGGGCACGACCAGCAACACTCCTCTTCATACAAAATGTGACCGGGAATCTGTACCTCTAAAGCATGTGGCAACCGACCTAACTCTAGTCCATGAGATGATGCAAATGCTCTACTGATAATAGAATGTGATGCACCGGTATCAAATAAAGTGCGAGCTCTAATGCCAAAAAGTAAAGTGATACCTGCCACCACATGGTCGGCTGCCGCGGAGTCCCCTACCTGAGCGGCGTAGACTCGCCCGCTCTGAGCTGGTGGTCGGTGGTCTGCAGGGTGGGAGGAAGGAGCCCTGCCCGCAGAAGCATAGGGCCGCTGAGCTAGCGGTCGCTGCTGAGGTAGAAGAGAAACTGAGGCCGAAGAAGGCGCCACTGATGCCGAAAAAGGGCATGAAGATCGTATGTGCCCTGCCTGCCCGCAGCCATAACAACGCCCCCACCTCTGATCACAAGTGCCGGGGAAATGCGGACCCCCGCAGAAGATACAATTGCCTGGGGCCCGAAACTGCCGTGACTGCTGCTGCTGCTGCCTGTGCGACTGCCGCTGAGATCCCTGCTGTCGCGACTGCGACCTCTGCTGCTGCGAGTGCTGCTGCTGTCGCTGGGGCTGCTGATGCTGTGGGGGCCTCTGGGATCCCCCAGGCCCTCGCCGCTCCGAACGCCCCCGGCCCGTAAACTGAGGCGGTGGCGGTCGGGGCGGCCTCCAGGAACTGGCCTGTCCCCCCTCATCTGATGCTGGTCGCTTCTTCTCAGAACTCTGAGCGACCGGACCTCCGCGTCTAGAAACACCTGATCTCCCCTCCTCGACCCACTGGGCATGATCCACTGCCTCTGATAAAGTCTGAAGCCTCTGGGCGTGTACCATGGTATAGATCTCGGGGCGCAAGCCTGTCTCAAACAGCTCCACCTGGTGCAGCCCATCCCTGGCAACGTAGGGCACGGCAGTTGAGCAACTGCGTAAACTCCTGGAAATAGTCCCACACTGGGCGATCACCTTGCTGCAGGTTCTTCAAGTCATCTTCTATCTTCTTCTTCACACTCGGGGAGAAGTAAGTGTCAGGGTCATCCTCCTGAACTCTGACCAGGGTAGCTGTCGGGTGACCTGAAACTCTAGGGGCTCGACCCGACGCCACCAAGCATCTGCATCCCCCTCCAAACAGTGTACTGCCAAATGTGCTCTGAACCTCTGGTCGATGAAGAGTCCCGAAACATCTTCTCCATTGACGCTAGCCATGATCCAATCTCCCACGGGTGAGTGCTCCGCCCCGAGAACTAGGGGGTCCTCGCTGGCAGAACTGCGTGAGTTTGTCAGAAAACTCCCGCTCCTCCTCTGGGGTCAAAGGCCTGAACATCCCCTGAGCCCCGCTGCTCGACAACGGCGCTGTAGGGGCAAGTGGAATAGTCGGTGGTACAACAGGTGGTACGGGGGGCCTCAGCAGTAAGTAGGGGGAGGTGCCGCAACCTGGGCCAATAACTGCTCAAACCTCTGCTCCTGTCGGCGGTGGCTCTCCGCCAACTGGGCCATCATGGCCATCAGCTCACTGATCTCAGAAGGCCCAGACTGCCCCGGCTCCTCCGGGGGTGTAGGAGTACCCGAGTAGGAATCTTGCCGCCTAGGAGGCATCCTGCCACACAAAAATCCACGGGTCAGTAAACCAAACCACTCTCGACCCAATCAAGCGAAAGTCATGGACATTCCCCTATTTCTGTAACCTTATGTTGTCTGCAGCCAACATAATAGTCCCCCAGAAATAGGCTATGTCAATCCCTCTCCACTCACAGGAAGAGTTAACAACCAATTACCCGACTTTCGCACAATATCACGTCACTCACGCTCTGCCTTCCTAGGATCTGCCAAAAGCCTAGGGTTCCTAAGTCCCGTCTGACCTATCCCTAAGCTCTGATACCAACTAATCTGTCACGCCCCGGGTGTAAACCAGAACCCGGGCCCGTCCACAGATCCGCCGTGCATACGGAATTTCCGTGTACACGAAGCGCTGATACCTGCTCAGATATAAAACAAGTAATAAAGGAGCATAAAACAGAGCTAAACTAAAACTAATACAACTCAGACAAATGCTGGAAATGAAAGTACAGTAAGCTCTCAGAAATATACAAGTGTCTCTCCCAGCTCACGAAATATATACAACCAGCTGGCCGCAGCCAGACCCAAAATAAAAGGAAAATACAACCGTCTGAGTGTACTGGGGATACATCAAAACTACTAAACTCGAACTCGGGCAGTGGCTAGCTAATCAGCGATCCTCTTACCTCGATCCAGGGAAGAGGGTCCCGCAACTCCCGCAGAGAACTCTGCAAAACAAAGGGGAACAGAAAAGAGAAACAGTGGGGGGTGAGAACTACTATAAAAACAGTAGCCTCCCTAGTGGGTAGACCTCAAACTCAGACATGCCCACTAGGACTATCAGAGGCGAAAAATGAAACAAAGGTGGTAAGCTACAAGTACACCTACTGATGCAGAGCTACCACTAACATGCCTCTACGATGCCTACTAGAGAATGGCTAAAAACATGCACCAGAACGTAAGGACTGACAGACCAACCCAATCAAAAACACCAGTAAACACTGGTACTGCCTGCTCTGCTGTCAACCTCACTACTCAGTATCTCCCCTGTCCAAATAGACCGGAACCCAACACGGTCTGACCGGCACCCAACACGGCCTGACCGGCACCCAACACGGTCGGAATCCTACTCCGGAGTGGCACTCGAGGGGAGCGACCCCACACAAGCATAGTATCACAGTCACTAGTATCATCAGTACCATAAATAGCAGGACGGGGTCACGACCCTGATCAAAGTGGGAAAACCCATCCACTAAAGGGAACTCGATCCCCTACCTCCAATCTGGTGCAAAAGTAGTAATAATAATCCGGTCAACCGCCCACAGTCCGCGGTCAGCCGCAACACCCAAACCTCGATCCCCGACTGTCCCAACTCTGAACATCTGACTACACAATCCCTAAGGCTAGGACGACAGGAGAACGAATAAAGCATGGTTTCTCCTAAGTCAATTCCAATAAGTTTGTGTAGCAGAAAAAGGTGGCCTATCTAGATGACCATTCAAGCATGCAAAGTCCTTTATTGGCTATTATTACTCCAATTATTCAAACATATGCAACATTAAGTGTTTGGGAAATCCCGATGTACATGTGGCAGGATATATGATACATAATACATTTTAGATGCACAGTCTACTAGCAAGTATCCCATATACAACATTCATTCTAACCACATTGCCCAAACCTTCCCTTAACATATAATATGATATGGCTTTAGCATTCTTTCCAACTAATTAAATTGCCTATCTAAACATGGAAATACCACTTACTAACTTGTAACCAGCTAACAATGCAAGTATCACAAGGAACCTTAATCTCATACAAGCATGCTAGATACATTCACAATTAATAACACATAATCATGGCATTCTAATAGGCCTAGTGACATTCACAAGTAGGAGGTTCACAACATCACCCCACCTCAAGCGCTATTCCAATTCCCAAAGGCGAAGTCCAAGATCAGTCCAAACACACCACCAATCTGTACAAGATACCCCAAAGGAAAAATACATAAGCGATTCATCCCCAATTCCAAAATCTGTCCCCTAAATCCGCAGTCCAGAATTCACCAATTTTTACCTGCGAATACTGCCCAGAAAAATCCAAGAAAATACTATCGCGATCCTTGCGACGAGCCCGTCGAAACGAGTACCTGCACGCCCAAATTGGAGTTTCCTACGCTGAGATAAAAATCCGGCAAGGGGTACACCCCGAATCCAAACTGTACCAAATTCCTGTAACAAGGAACCACAGAGAAAGAAGATTCTCACCCACGGGTAAAATCCAGAAAAATCTGAGAAAAATCCAGGAGACTCCTTGCGAAACGTAGATGAAAATTGCCTTTTGAATCGCCTCGTTCCGACGCCTGAGCGGAAAGATATGGCAAGAACACCGCGGTGCTGTCCCAAAAGTCCGCGAAGAAAAAGGGTCAAATGGGTGCTAAGAAAACTCCAAGATCAGCACGGAAATCGAGGAACCACAAAACACAGGAGTTGAAGCCCTACCTGTCGTGAGTCCAACGGCGCAAGAATCGGCGAATTCCGAGGTCGGGGTGGGTCGGAGGAGTCCAAACACTGAGAAGGGGCGAAGAGGATCGCCGGAGAACAAGCGTCGCGCCGCGCCGTAAAATGGTGAACCTCGGGAAGCGTGCCTCCAAAAATCCTCAAACTTCTCCAATGGGTAGTGCACTGAGGGAGGAAAAACTCTTGTGAAGGGAGCTCAGCGGAAATGGGGTCCAAAAAGCCAAAGGAAGAAAGGGGGAGCTATTTATAGGCCCAGCCCACTATGCTTATCGGCCGGGTTTCGGGCGCGGTTTCCGGGCGCACTGCGCCCGGAAACCGGGTTGTATACCTCCCGTCCGACGCGCCCGGAAATCCCTGGGACGGCCACGTCACCCCGAACAGGGGACAGCAAACCTGGCGGCCCGCAACGCGCCACGTGGCCCCCTCGCGGTCAGCGGGGTAGGTACGGCCGCCCAACCGCGAGGCGACGCGTGTCGCACTCGAGTGCGGCCGACCGCCCCGCTGGCGCCACTGTGCGCGCACAGTACCGAGGCGCCCCCCTCGCGCACACCGTGGACCGCGCCTACGTGGGCCCACGAATCCGAAGCCGCCACGCGTCATGCGCCCGGTCCACCGCAACCCCGCCAAACCGGTGAGCCGTGCCGCGTGCGCCCGCCTACCAGGCACGCCACGCGTCCCCCGCCGCGGTCCATGCACCGCCGCGCCTCCCCGTGGACCCAGCTGCGTGAGCCGGCCAATAAGAGGCCGCCACGTGGCTCGGGCCGGTCCACGTGTCACCCCCATGCACCGAAAATCCCCACAAACTTCCGGAAGCCCGCTTTTGGTCATCCGGACTCCAAATTCAACAAGCAAATAGCCGTTTTCAAGCGTTTTTTCCGCGCTGAATCCAAATCCAACCTCAGATTGGCCCAAAACCTTTTCTAAAATTCAGCAATTACAGCCGAAGGCCAATTCCGCTATCAAGTCTCACAAGGCCCCTCTGTGCACCCCTTCGATGCACCATGGGCCGGACACCAACACTAGGTGTTCTACACACAATGGATTCACCGGAAAGTTGCATGGGAAAAACCAGTACACTACAGGTAACACCTTGTTATTCTTCTATTCTTAGTGGATTGTTATTGCGTGTTGGTCCGTGGTTTTTCTCCCTGGATTGGAGTTTCCACGTAAATCTCGGTGTGCTGTTTTTATTTTCCGCATTGGTTTTATTTTCCACTGAGATTTTTTTTAAGTATTACACCTATTCACCCCCCCCTCTAGTTGTTTTGTTGGTAGTACCTATTTAGATCCTTGTGGATCCTATTATATAAAACCTACACTGCCGCTTCCTATCGGAACCCTGCCGCGACTGCACCGCCTCACCATAGCGACTAGATGGTCTCCTCTCTCACCCCTGGGCAGCTCCGCGGCCCTCGAGAGTCTGAACCGCTGGGCATGCACTTTTAGCCGCTGGTTTTGTTTTCGTTGAACTGGGTTTATGTTGGGTATGTATATTGGATCTAAATAGGGAAAAACACCTAGAGGGGGTGAATAGGTGTAAACAATAACACTCAAAATCTTTGCGATATAAAACCCAATGCGGAAAAATAAATAACACGCAGAAATTTTTACGTGAAAACTCCAATCCGGAGTAAAAACTACGGGACCGATAACACGGTGAAATCCACAAGAATTAACACACGTACAAGGTGATTTACCGTACACACTTACGACTCAACCTTTTCCATACGCTCCTAGTAGCTTCTCCGCTCGCTCCGCCGCTGCTCGATCCACGATTAGCGTCCAACTCGCGAATCCACGGCGTCCAACGTCGAGTCACGACGTCCGACGAATCCACGGTCTTCACCCAGTAGCACGCTTCGAATCCACGAACGTACCTCACTCCGAATCCACGAGAGCGGTAGCACCTTGAATCCATAAGGCCACAGTCCACGCGCGATATTTGGGAAATCGTTGTTTTTGGGTGGTGATGATCCGCCGAATACTTAGATTAGAAATAGATCGAAATACCATCTAAGTATTCATTAATTTGATTCTACTCAAAATCTGAGTTTGGAAAACCTAGAATCAAACTAATAATATAGATGAAGAACCATAGAATTAAAACAATGATTTTCCTTTCTTCTCTATATGTGGATTTTTTCTTTTTTCGGTCGTATTTTACGCTTGCCCTAAAAGATAATCATAGGGTCTATTTATAGGTTAGAAACCATTGGAAGAAGAAAGCATCAAAAACTAACCATTTCCGAAATTTTGCAGGACGACAGTCCAGACTGGAATTGACGGTCCGGACTGTCTCAGAAACAGACTATTTCCAGAAAAGACGACATTCGGGTCCGGACTGCAATCCACGGTCCGGACTGTTCATGCAATTTCAACAATTCTTACGTTCGAGGTCCGGACTGAGATCCACGGTCCGGACTGGAATTGCGCACGAACAAACCTACGTTCGGGTCCGGACTGAGATCCACGGTCCGGACTCTGAACATGTAAAATGCCCAGTTTTTGATTTTTATGCAATCAAAAATTCATCCAAGTGTTTCTACACTATAAGAAGTATTTGGATCAACAAACTTATTGAATTAAACGTACCTGATCCTTTGAATTCTTCTACTTGAGATTGAGGTATACATACAACTTTTTCATCTTCAATCTTCAGACTTAACCATTTCACGAATACGCCAACTCAAATTCCGTAACAATCTCCCCCTTTGGCGGTTTCGTGACAAAACACAAATCCACTCAAGAAAATTCAAAAAGATATTTTTGTTGATATCACCATACAACAAAAATTTACATTGGAGATCCAAATAAAGATAAATACATGAGTTAAACTCCTAAAACAACTCTAGACTTTGACATCTGTAATCTCTGCAAAAAGAAGCATTCTTGACAAAAGAAATCGTTAGATACCTCAAGAATTTTTAAATCAAAACCAAACACAGAGATAGAGTTTATACTCATCATGACATTTGCAAATTCAGATATGTATGAAACTCATAATCAAAAATCGCATATCTTCTAAGCAATACAAATCCAAATGTCACAGAAAGGTTAGTCAACAAGCAACTTGTTAGTTATATTACATGCCCAAATAGTTAGTCGAATAGTTAGTTGAGGCATGCATCAAATCACAGATAAAACCCAAAAAGTTGAAGTTATACTTACCTTAGTTTCAGCATTGTGCATTGTTCAATTACTGTTCAAAGTTCAAAGTTCTCTAAACTCTCTCCCCGTTTTTGTCACAAAACGAAGCCAAAATTACAAAATTTAAGGAGAGTTAAAAAAAAAAGTTCAAACGATAAGAAAAACCTGAGAACTAAAACTTAAAAGTACCAAAAGAAGCTGCATAAAAAGATAAAAGTTAGAGTATATACCAAGATCAAGCCAAATCACAACTGTCTAAACTGGTATCTTCTATCTTGTTAAAATCCCTTTCAGCATTCGTGATATTTTGAACATTTCTTCTTCATCTGTTTTGTTCAGCGGCCATTTGCCGGAGACCTAATGCCAATTTGTCTTGGTCAGCAGAAAGTCTTCTTTGGTCCTGATGAATGGAGGCCAATACAGAAGCTTCTAGAGCGTTTCTCCTTGAAGTCGTTGGACGAGCTGTAGAGGCAGATGATGCATGCTGGCCTTCAGCCCATGGGGATTCTCTAGGTACCGAGTGTGCTCTAGAGTGGGATTCAGAGATTTGAATTCCACTTCCCTCGACATTTTCCTGTCTAGTGTAGTGTTTGGACTTCTTGAGCTTTTTGTTCTTGACATACAATTTGTCTTCCTCATCAGCAATATCCTGCGCCTTGCTTTAGAGGTTTCAGCAAGTGCTTTCCCTTTGGAAGCAGTAGGAACTGTCGCTTCAACCACCAACTCATCCCAGTCGATTGATTCAGTTTCTGATTCCGTCTCAGAGTCATCTCGAGTTTTCTTTGCCTTCTTAGCCCTCTTAGGCTTGGTCGTTGCTTTCGAGTGAACCATGGCAACTAGCAGAAAGATGATCCATGCAAACTCCATTGCAGAAAGTGCTTAAGAGAGAAGTGTCCTGTGAACAACAACTCAAGAATACGACAAAAATTGTTTATTTTCAAAAATTTAAAAATTGTACCTAAACAATCATTATCATGTAGAGAGACTAGGAATCAAATTAGTTTTGCAAAAAGAATTTTAAAATAGATCAATTCCATGTTTTTTGAAATTCCTATTATAGCCCTAAAACCGATTTTTAGAAATCGAAGCCTAAAAAATCTGTTATCAGAGAAAACCTTGCATATAATCAAAACTAATCTACCCAGAGTTCTTATTTCAAAAGAAGTTTGATCAAAAACACATCACAACGAAAAGATAGGAGATTTGCATCACGTTTTGGAGAAAATATAGAAAACCTGTGAAAAACCGAGATTTGATCAAGAAACTCACTTGGATTTGGAGAAAATGAGTTGGAAAGCTCCAAAGTACTTGAATTCTAGAGAGAGAAGCTCTGGAACTTTTGAACAAAAGATTGTGTAGTAAAAAAATCGAATCCCTTTTGTTCTTAATAAAACCCTATCCGCGGTCCGGACTGCCGAAAATGCAGTCCGGATCGGCTACCCGCAGGATTTTCCTGCGTTCGGGGTCCGGATTGGCTTGTCCAGTCCGACCGGATCCAAACTTTTGCTACAAAAAATCAGAAAAATCCAGAAATTCAGAAAAAATTGTAAGCTTGTTGTGTATCAACTTTAAATAAAAATCATTGTTCATACAACAA
>JAQNDB010003858.1:0-26959 GCA_029204045.2 Tillandsia leiboldiana
ACAAGTCTAGTGTAATAATCAGTAAACAATTCATGCTCTTCCATATGAATAGAGTCAAATTGACTTGTAAGCATCTGGAGCTTTTGAATTTTTACAAGATTATTACCCTCATGTGTAATTTTGAGAATATCCCAAATTTCCTTCGCTGTTTCACACGCGGAAATTCGTGTGAACTCAGTCGAGGAAAGAGAATTAAATAAAGCGTTCATACCTTTCCCATTGTAAGAAGATCTTTCAAATTCCTCTTTGGACCATCTAGAGCGAGGTTTTGGGGTAGCAGAATTTCCTACTTCCTCAACAGGATGCACCCAACCGTATTCCACGGATTGCCATACCCGCTCATCAATTGCGATGAGAAAAGCTCTCATCCGCACTTTCCAATAAGCATAATTAGTCCCATCAAAAAAATGAGGTCTATAAATATTACCACTTTCACCCAACATGATAGATAAACCTAAAACCCGCTCTGATACCAATTGTTGGTTTTTATAGGATCCACAAGGATCTAAATAGGTACTATCAAACAACTAGAGGGGGGGTGAATAGGTGTAATACTTATAAAACCAAATCTCAGTGCAAAATAAAAACCAATGCGGAAAATAAAAACAGCACACCGAGATATACGTGGAAACTCCAATCCAGGAGAAAACCCACGGGACCAACACGCAATAACAATCCACTAAGAATAGAAGAATAACAAGGTGATTACCGACTCCACGGACTCAACCCCTCCTTCAGCTTCTTCGGACCTTGCGCTGACCGGTTGGATGTCCACGCAATAACAATCCACTAAGAAAAGAAGAATAACAAGGTGATTACCGTCTCCACGGATTTAACCCCTCCTTCAACTTCTTCGGACCTTGCGCTCCAACGATTGCACGTCCACTGCACACGTTCGAATCCACGAACGCCACTCGAATCCACGAGCACACGTTTCGAATCCACGAAACGCCTTTAGAACACCGAATCCACGATGCCACGTCAAATCCACGACGCGAACTCAGTCGATAAGAATATTGACTTCGATGGTGATCCTTTGCTTAGATTCTCATTGAGGAACTGTAGAAGAAATCTCTAAGCAAAGATTAGATCAATTCGACAAAAGATATGTTCTTGAAAGAACCGTCGAATTGACCTAAAAGAGGCTATAAAGAAGAACGATAAAAACCTAGCCTCTAGGGTTGCTCTCAAGTGTTTAATTAATTAATCGGTAGAGAACCCACGTTCTTGAGAAACCCTAAGTGTCTATTTATAGTTTAGAAACCTTTGGAAAGAGATAAGAATCAAAAACTTACCTTATCTGGAAATTTTCAGGACGGCGATCCGGATCGGATTTACTGCGATCCGGATCGTCGTAGCGAGTCAGACAATTCCAGAAAAACAAGGGTTCGGGATCCGGATTTAAATGCCCGATCCGGATCGTTCATGTATTCCAGCAAAAACCCATGTTCGGGATATGATCAGAATAGGCTTGGATCCGAATTGGATCTGCACATGAACTAATTCCCTTCGGGATCCGGATTGGATCATCTGATCCGGATCCTGAACATGCCCCATGTCCAGTTTTTGATTTTTATGCAATTAAAAATTCTTCCAAGTGTTTCTACACTATAAGAAAGTATTCGGATCACCAAAATTATTTAGTTAACCATACCTGATCCTTTTGAATACTTTCTTCTTGAGATTGATGTAACTGATCCACAATTCTTCAACTTCAATCTTCAAGACTCAAGACACTGAGTGTCAACTTGAGCTCTTGTTGAATCTTCTCTAAGTCTTTGATTGCTGATTGACAATTTGATCCCTTTAAGACTCCGACTCAACTCACTGACTTGACTCACGAAATATGCCAGCACCAAAATGCCGTAACAATCTCCCCCTTTGGCAATTTCGTGACAAAACCCAAAAATACATAAAAGCGCTCAAGTCACTCATCTTAAACCAAAAAGTCGAAATTCAATGTTATCACCAAAACATTGATTTTCTTTGCGTGAAAGATCCAATAAATACAAAATTACATTTGAACCAAACAGTCCTAGAACAAACTCTATGACTAAGGACTTTGAGTCTTAAAGTGATGTAATTCCTGCAAAACAAAACTCCAAACAAAATCAAACGTTAGTCGTTAGAAATTAAAATCCTACATTTGATTCGTCCTTTTGGTTCCTTTGTTTTTCGGCTCTTTCAATCTTTTCTTTATCTCCCCCTATCATGAGCATCTCTAACATGTTCTCCATGTTCTCCATGTTCTCCCCCTGTCTTGAGCATTTATGTTCTCCCCCTTTGTGATACGATCATTATTTTCTGTTCTCCCCCTTTTTGTCACAAATTGTCAAACAGTGAACATACTAGACAAAAGGAAATCACTAACAGCATTAGTTCATAGAGAAAGAGAGATAAAAGCTCAGTTCCGGTATATAACAAAAATGCAGATTGCGTACCGGTACCAGAAATTAAATAATTTCTTGAAACAAATCCAGATTTTGGAATCTTTTCAAATATCGATTTGTATTCCATCAAGAAATCAATTTAAGTGCTTTAAACAATGAATTCAATCCAATTAATTTCACGAAATTAAAAAGATTTACTCCTCAATCATGAAAAACAAAGGTAAAGTATTATAAACAGTTTTTCATGTTGTCCATAAGAACCAGAAAAAGTATGTAAGCAGAAGAGGAGCGGCGTAGACCCGACCGCTCTGAGCCGGTGGCCGGTGATCCGCCGGGTAAAAAGAAGGTGATCCGCTCGCTGGAGCATAAAGCCGCTGGGCTGACAACTGCTGCTGAGGCGGAAGAGGAGCCGATGCTGATGAAGGTGCCGCAGAAGTCGAAAAGGGGCACGAAGCCCGAATGTGGCCTGGCTGTCCACACCTGTAACAACGACCCCACCTCTGATCACAGGTGTGCGACAAATGAGGTCCCCCACAAAATATACATCTGTCTCTGTCGCGAAGCCGTGAAAGTCCCGGCTGATGCTGTCCCTGTGTCTGATGCTGAGACTCCGGCTGCTGCTGCGATGGCCTCTGAGATCCACTAGGCTCTCGCTGATCCGCACGCCCACGGCTAGGTAACTGAGACCGTGGCGTTCTCCATGCGCTAGCCTGTCCCTCGTCCTCGGGTACTGGTCGTTTCCTAACGGAACTCTGTGCGACCGTCCCGCCTCGCCTCGCCATCACTGTGTCGCCTCTCTCCACCCATTCGGCATGCTCAACGGCCTCCTTAAGAGTCTGGAGTCGCTGTGCATGCACTAGGGTATAAATCTCACTACGGAGGCCTGCCTCGAATAACTCGACCTGGTGTGGCCCATCACGGGCGACAAAGGGCACACAGTTAAGCAACTGTATGAACTCCTGATAGTAATCCTGAACCGGCCGATCGCCCTGCTGAAGGTTCTTCAAATCATCCTCCAGTTTTCTCTTCACGCTCGTCGGAAAATAGGTATCCAATACCATACGCCGAAACTCAGACCAGGGTAACTGTCGAGAAATCTGAAAATCCCGTGGCTCCACTCGATGCCACCAAATATCTGCATCTCCATCTAGGCAGTGTACCGCCATATGAACTCTGTACCTCGGGTCGATGAAGAAATCCCTAAAAATCTTCTCCATCGCTGACAGCCATGTTCCAACCTCCCACGGCTGCATGTCCCGCCCCGAGAATCTAGGCGGTCCGTGCCGACAAAACTTAACAAGTTTATCAGCAATATCCTGCTCCTCGGCCGGGGTCAAAGTCTGGGCCACTCCCCGAGCCACGCTACTCGATGATGGTGCCGTCGGCACAAGTGGTACCACAGGTGGTGCCGAGGCCTCAAGAACTGTCGGAGGCGGCGCCTCTCTCTGCGCCAATAACTGCTCAATCCGCTGCTCCTGCCGGCGGTTGGTCTCAGCCAGTTGGGCCACCAAGGCCCTCAACTCAGCAATCTCGGAAGGTCCAGCCTGTCCTGGCTCAACAGGGGGTGTAGGGGCACCCCCGGTAGGAATCCGACGTCGGGGAGGCATCTGCCACAAGAAACCACAAGTCAGCCACACAGCCACACACGACCCAATCTAGCGAAAGTCAAGGACATCCCCCTATTTCTGTAACTTTATGTTGTCTGCAGCCAACATAACTGTCCCACAGAAAATAGGGTATGTCGATCCCTCTTCACTCTCTAGAAGAGCCAAAAACTAAATCACCGACTATCGCAAAATGTCACGTCCCTCACGCCCTATCATCCTAGGGCTAACCAAAAGCCTAGGGTTTCCTAAGTCCCAACTGACCTATCCCTAAGCTCTGATACCAACTAATCTGTCACGCCCCGGGTGTAAACCAGAACCCGGGCCCGTCTACAGATCCGCCGTGCACACGGTATTTCCCGTGTACACGAAGCGCCAAACCTGCTCAGATATAAGAGATAATAATAAAAGAGCAATAAAACAGAGCTGAACTGAAAATACTACATCTCAGACTGAACTGGAAGTAAAAATACAAAATGACTGCAAAAATAAAGTACAAGCCTCACTCCCAGCTCACCACAAATATACAACCAGCTGGCTAAAGCCAGACCCCCAAAAGTAAAAGTACAACCGTCTGAGATAGGATACATAAGAGGTACCAGTCTAGCTACTCACTGTCGGGCCCACTGTCTAGCTACTCAGCCGTCCTCTCTCCTCGACCCGCCGCTGTATGCCCAGCAGCACCCGCAGAAGGCTCTGCAAAACAAATGAGAAGAAAAGAAAAAGAGGAATGGGGGTGAGAACTACTAGTGAACCAGTAGCCTCCCCTAGTGGGTAAAACCTCAAACTCTGACACACCCACTAGGTCAACCAGACTGAAAAAGGGGAAGAAGAGTGGTAAGTAAAAAGACTACTGCAAAGGAAAATCTACCACTACTATGCCTCTAAAAATGTAGTCCTAGACTGGAATAACCGTATGTGACAATAACCAACCGTCCCAGATGAACCCAATCTGTACCGCCCTCATCACCGGGCAAATAAGCCGCGCCGATGTGATAGCAAAATTCCTGCTGCCGCCCTCATCATCGGGCAAATAAGCCGTGCCGATGTGATAGCAAAACTGTCCATAACTGTTTGGCCCCGGCCTCCGGAGGGGAACTCGAGGGGAGCGACCCACACGAGGAAAGCATCACCGGGCAATAACCGCGCCGGTGTGATAAGTAACAAAAGCAGGATTGGATCACAACTATAAAGCCCCAGTGGAACACAACCCTCCACTAAAAGAACACTGATTCCCAATCAGATGCAAAAGTAACCATCCGGTCAATCGCCCAATATCCGCGATTGCCGCAATACCCCACAATCAACAGCCAAGTCTCACAACCGACCTCCAGTCGACCGCCCAATATCCGCGGTCGCCGGAATAACCCACAATCACAATCATGCCCCGCATCCGACATCTGGTCAACCGCCTACTATCCGCGGTTGCCACAAAACCCTCTAGTCCATAATCATGCCCTATCACCGATGTCCTATAACCGACATCCGGTCAACCGCCCAATATCCGCGGTCGCCGCCAAAACCCATGATCCATAATCCAGGCCCCGGCTACACTATCCCAAACCCCTGCTCAAACCCGAGCAAACCCACCTGTCTAACGAAAAGGAGAAAGAATCAAACAAGGTTTCTCCTAAGTCAAGTTCCAGCATGTAAGTGTAGCAATAAAAGATGGCCTATCTAGATGTCCAAACAAGCATGCAAGTGTTCTCAAGAAAATAAAGGAGAAGGTGTCCAATAGTGGTTCCACATGTGTAACAATTAATAACTCCGCATAGATATAACCATCATGCTAATACATTATCCAACCACACATGTCTATGATCCATGATAAAGCATCACTATCCACCTATGCATATCATAAAGTCCTCAAATAGTACCAACCACCAACAGGATAATCATAAAGCCCAAAATAAATAACCCAATCCACATGCAAGGTTAAACGCTAACATTCCATCCATACCAACATGTATAAGTCCCAACCACTATCAAATATCCACAATAGTAATTTCCATATGAAGGGCTCACAATTTTATAGCACTTAAGCATGCATGTCCAAATAAAGGGATCACTCTAATATTCCTAGTGAGCATGTCAAAAATAGAGGTAAACAACAACCACCCACCTCGATCGCTAATTCCAAGTCCAAATAGTGCTCTCGCCCAAACCGATAAGTCGCCGCGATCGCTGTACAAAATTCCCAAAAGAACATACATAATTAACATACAATGCTCACACAACATCTGTCCCAAACACAACAGTCCAATGTTTCCCTGTTTTTACCTGCGAGAAGCGCCCGGAAAATTCCAAGAAAAATACTGCCACGATCCTTGCAACGAACCCGTCGAAACGACTACCTGCACGCTCAAATCCGAGTTTCCTACACTGAGAAACAAATCCGACAAGGAAACCACCCCGAAATAAACTGCTCTCAAAAACTGAACCACAAGGTTCTGTAAACAGGGATATTCACCTTCGGGACAAAATTCAGAAAATTCCGAGAAAATTTGGAGATATTCCTCATGATGTGTAGATGCAAAACGCCTTCTAAATCGCCCCAATCCGATGCATGTGCGCGAAGATATTGCCAAAATACCGCACCGCTGTCCCAAAACTCCGCCCCAGAAAATGAGGTCACAAGATGATCCGAAAAACCCATGAAAAGCTCGGAATGGGATAAACCAGTAAACATGGGAAACGTAGCCCTACCTGTCGTGAAGCCAACGGCGCAAGAATCACAGAAAAAGGTGCTCGGGGTAAGCCGGGGGAGTCTTCGCACCAAAACGCGACGAAGAAGACCACAAACGAATGAGCGTCGTGCCGCGCCGTAAAAATGGAAACCTCGGGATGCGTGCCGCTGAAAAATCTGGAAATCTACAGATGGATCCGTCTCAGGGAGAGGAGGAAATCTCCTGAAGGTTGCACAGTGAAGGGATGAACAGGGAAAAAGATATCAACAGCTGAACTCGGCCTATTTATAGGCTGAAAGAAACAATCCAAATAATTCCCATTAAGTCCCAACTTCCGGGCGCTCCCAATTTCGGGCGGCTACAGTGTTGGGCCCGGCCCAACACTGTGCGCGCCCGAAAGCCTCTCGGGCCTCCACGTCGCCCCCGCAACAGCGGACAGCCACGCTAGCCGTCCACCGCGCGACGCGTGGACCAACGCGGCGACGACACGTGGCGGGCCCGAGCGCGGGAAAGCTCGGTCAGCGCGCCCACGTGCCGCCTGCTCCCGCCGCCTGCGCCCCCTACCAGGCGCGAATACCGAGGCACCCCGGTGCACCCCGTGGACCCGGCCTTCATGAGCCCGCCAACCACGATCAGACACGTGTCCCGCCGGTCCATGCACCGCGCCCGCCTGCTCCGTGGTCGAAGTCCACTGCACCGTCCAATCCCAGCAAGCCACGTGTCCTACCCCGGGTGCACGACGGCCCGTGGACCGCGCGCCTGCCCGCGCGCCCGCGCGCCTGCCCTCGCCCGCGGCTGCCCGCGGCCGCTCCGCCGCTTGCCCGAGCCCGTCCGCCGTGCTCCGCCGCTGCCCGCCGCCGGCCGGAGTTACTGTTCCGGCGTGAACAGTAACCGGTGCTCAAAAATAACAAGTGGGTAGTCCATTTTGACCGTTTTCGCGCGCTGAATCCGAATTTGATGTCCATTTTGCCAAATTCCAACTCCAAAATTTGCCGAAGGCATCCGGTGTCACGCCCCGGGGTCGAAATGCGACCCGGGCACACCAACAGATCCGCCGCCTGTACGGAGACTGCCGTACAGACGAAGCGTCTATCCTGCAAAAGAGATCTATAGCTAACAAGTATCAGAGCTGAAAGGAAGCAGGAACACCAAGCGGTGAAAAGTCCAAGTACAGCAGTCCACTAGAACCCACAACATAAGTACAAAGGCACTAAATGGTACAAAAGTGGAAACTAAAAAGTACAAGTGACACTAACACCGACACCACCGACTCGGGTAGGAGCTAGCCAGCTACGCCCTTACCTCGGTCAGAAAGCTCCGAACGAGCCAAACCTGGAACGGTCGCCTCAGGAACACCTGTCATCACAGCGGGTGTGAGATCTACTGCAACAGTCAGATCTCAGTGGGTACCAAAGCTAAACCCACGGTACACCCACTCAGTCTGCTGGAGACAAAAACACAAATAGATAGATAGATAGATAGATAGATAGATAACTGGAAATGAATCTATCGCTACATGTCTCAATGCAATGCTGGAGGTAAGTTCTCAGTCTCTCTCACGGGAGGCTTGGAAACTACGAACGTCTGCGTCCCCTACAGCCCTTATCAAACAAGAACGGGCTGTAGGCTTAGGCGCCCATAGTTTCCGCCCCCGCACTGGGACTGCTAGAACTCTACAAGACACTAGAAGGCCACCTCAATCCCTTCTAGTAACCACCTGGTGACTCGGCCAGGGCATAACTATCTCTCTGGTAACTCGGCCAGTGATACTTACCTATCTGGTAACTCAGCCAGTGATTAATACCCATCTGGTAACTCTGCCAGTGGTAACTACTCACCTGGTAACTCAGCCAGTGATTTATACCCATCTGGTAACTCTGCCAGTGGTATCTACTCATCTGGTAACTCAGCCAGTGATTTATACCCATCTGGTAACTCTGCCAGTGGTATCTACTCATCTGGTAACTCAGCCAGTGATTTATACCCATCTGGTAACTCAGCCAGTGGTATCTACTCATCTGGTAACTCAGCCAGTGATTTATACCCATCTGGTAACTCAGCCAGTGGTATCCACACGTCTGGTAACTCAGCCAGTGACAACTCGTATACTCTAACAATGTTACTAACACTCGTGTCCAAGTCGGAAACGACAACCCTCGACTTACACGACTGTTCCGCAATTACCTGATAGTAAGGATACGATACCTTTGCATTCGGAAGCATAAAGGGCAATCCGTAGTTCATTGGGAGAAACCAACCCACCTGCGATCCATCCGCGAAAACCGTGCGCCAAACGGAGGTCCCGATGCGATCCCGCAGCTCCACGCGGAAAAACACGCGCCACCGGCCACGTGAGAAGCTAACACTATGCCACAACTGCGAGATAAGAAGAGGGACCGGGATTAGAAAACATGCGGCTAAAACCGCGCTCACAAAGGGCAAAAGAAACCAAACCGGCGACGAGAAACGCCGCGCGTTGCCCGGAAAATCCATCGCGCACACACGCCGCGGCGCGTCGCTAAGTCACAGCCCGCGCGGCAAAGGCGGCGCAGCTGCACGGCTCCAAAAACCCAGCCATTCGCGCGGCGCCCAGCAAGTCCGCGCGGCACAAGGCCGCCCGCGCGGCGCCCAGCAAGTCCGCCCGGCACAAGGCCGCCCGCGCGGCGCCCAGCAAGTCCGAGCGGCACAAGGCCGCCCGCGCGAGGGTCTGCAGCGCGGGGCCCAGGAGGCCGCCCGCGCGGGGCCTGCAGCGCCGCGCGCCCAGCGCGCGGCCTGCACACCGCGCGGGGCCCGAGGGGCCGCCCGCGCGGGGCCTGCAGCGCCGCGCGCCAGCGCGCGGCCTGCACACCGCGTGGGCCCAAGGGGCCGCCCGCGCGGGGCCTGCAGTGCCGCGGCGCCATGCGCGCGGGCCTGCACACCGCGCGGGGACCAAAGGGCCGCCCGCGCGGGGCCTGCAGCGCCCCGCGGCCAGCGCGCGGCCTGCACCACCGCGCGGGGCCCAAGGGGCCGCCCGCGCGGGTGGCCTGCAGCGCCGCGCGCCCAGCGCGCGGCCTGCACACCGCGCGGGGCCCAAGGGGCCGCCCGCGCGGGGCCTGCATTGCCCGCGCGGCCAGCGCGCGGCCTGCACACCGCGCGGGGCCCAAAGGGCCGCCCGCGCGGGGCCTGCAGCGCGCGCGGCCAGCGCGCGGGCCTGCACACCCCGCGGGGCCCAAGGGGCCGCCCGCGCGGGGCCTGAAATGCCGCGCGCCCAGCGCGCGGCCTGCACACCGCGCGGGGCCCAAGGGGCCGCCCGCGCGGGGCCTGCAGCGCCGCGCGCCCAGCGCGCGGCCTGCACACCGCGCGGGGCCCAGGGGGCCGCCCGCGCGGGGCCCGCAGTGCCGCGCGCCCAGCGCGCGGCCTGCACACCGCGCGGGGCCCAAGGGGCCGCCCGCGCGGGCCTGCAGCGCCGCGCGCCCAGCGCGCGGCCTGCACACCGCGCGGGGCCCAAGGGGCCGCCCGTGCGGGCCTGCAGCGCCGCGCGCCCAGCGCGCGGCCTTCACACCGCGCGGGCCCCAAAGGGCCGCCCGCGCGGGGCCTGCAGTGCCGCGCGCCCTGCGCGCGGCCTGCACACCGCGCGGGGCCCAGGGGCCGCCCGCGCGGGGCCCGCAGTGCCGCGCGCCCAGCGCGCGGCCTGCACACCGCGCGGGGCCCAGGAGGCCACCCGCGCTCGAGGGGGGGGTCTGCAGTGCCGCGCGCCCTGCGCGCGGCCTGCAAGCCCCGCGGCACTGCGTTTGCACCGCAGTGCCGCGCGCGCGTGCCAAGCGGTGCTGCGCGCGCGTGCCATGCGGTGCTGCGCGCGCCTTGCGCGCAGCCCGCCGCTCGCGCCGCCGCCCAGGCGATGCTGCCGGCGGCCCGGCGCCCTGCTGCACCTCAACAGCGGCAGGGCGCTCGCTGCGCGCGGCGCCCATGCGCGCCCGCGCAGCGGCCCGCCTCCCTAGCCGCGCGCCGTACAAATTGCACGCGCGCGGCCCGCGCAGCCTCGCCACGACCCCGGACAGCAACCGCCACCACAAGCAGCAGGGAAAGAAAATAAAAGAGAGGAGAGGAGAGAAGCAAAACCACAACCAAAAATAAAATCATAAAAAAATAAACCGACCTCGACGAGGCTCGCCGACCTCGCTCGGCTTCACGCCCTCGCTCGGGGAAGAAAAGCTCAAGAAACCCTCTCCATTTCCTCCATCTTCATCTTCCTTCTTCTCTTTTCCTTTCCTTATCTTTCCTTTTCTCTCTTTCTTTCTTTCTCTTTTTCCTTTTTGCTACAGAGGTGGAGGGGAGTGGTTTTATAAAGCAGAGGCTTTAATTAAAATTAATTAACTTAATTAACTTAATTCCAAAAACCCAACTCCAACTCACTTTTTGCCCTCGGGCCCTCCGCCGCCGCCCGGAACCTCCCGAGCTCCGCTGTAATTCCAAAGTACACGCGCTCATAGCTTTTTCTCTTCAAAAAGCTCAACCGTTGAGTCGGGGTGCTCAAATCAAATACCGGCTCCAAAAATGCCAGTTCCGACTCACTTTTTGCCTCCGGGTCCTCCGCGTCAGTCCGGAACCTCCCGAACCTCGCTGTAAATCAAAAGTACGCGTGTCCACAGCTTTTTCTCCTCAAAAAGCTCGACCGTTGAGTCGGGGTGCTCAAATCAAATACCGGCTCCAAAAATGCCAGTTCCGACTCACTTTTTGCCTCCGGGTCTTCCGCGTCAGTCCGGAACCTCCCGAACCTCGCTGTAAATCAAAAGTACACCTGCTCCAAGTGTTTCCCAATTTTTCTGCAACCCAAAGCGGTGTCGGCGCTTCCCGTACCAGTCACCTAACGCGTACAAAGCCCGAAACAAGCAGAGGCTTCCACGGGGATCCAAATCAACCCGAACTCCTCTGAAAACACAAGTGGGACACATCCAAGGCAAATTCCTCCGCACCACACCATCCTGCAAGGTCGGTGCGTCATCCAAATCCCGGTGTTCTACATCCGGAAAGGTGTTCCTTGGTCCAAACTTCGCGCTGAGTCCATTTTTAATATCCACTTCGCGCGAAACCACTTCTAAAGATCCGACGGAGTCCACCGATCACCCACGTGATCCAATAAGCCCGAAGTCCGCCACTTGTGTCCAATTGGTGCACAAACACCTCCAACGCACCCCGTAGGCCTCCAGAAGTCACCCAACGCACAGCAACAGCTATGCTGAGATCCAGGTCATCACTTCCTCCCCCACTAAAAGAAAGTTTCATCCTCGAAACTAAAGTCATCCCTCAATCCGGAACCTCAACCAAGTAGAGGGGGTAAATATCCAATCATCCACCACTCAAGCTCCCAAAGCTGTCTAATACCTCCTCCAGAGACGCGATACAACCCTCGGGTCTCTAACTAGAACAAAATAGAGGCGGGCATTCCAGAAAACCGCACCACCTCATCCAAGTACAGCTGGGCTAACCGCTCGAGCTACCAAGTAGTCTGCATCGGTGCAAGCATCCGCTCCTCCCAGGGCCCCGATAATCCAACCACCAAGTCCAAAGGCAAAAAGCTCAACGCGAGTACCACCGCACTCCCGAGCTATCCTACAACCACGCTAGCCAAAAAGGCTGCGCACCTACGGCGGGGCACCCGCCCCGCTCACAAAGTCGAAACCACAGAGGCAAAGATAGCCCCCGAGTAACCCCAGCACACCATCTACTTCAGGCCTAGCCCCTCCTAAGAGGACCGTCCTCGCGGCACAATCAACCGCCGCGAAAAGAAGAAAACCGAGCCAGCCAAACCATCCTAAGTACCAAATCCAAAACCCAAAACTAGTATAAGACCATCAGGTCTACCGGTACTATCAAGGACTCAACTGCACCGGGCATGACCAACAACACTCCCCTACAAGCCGAGGATCGAGAATATAAACCTCCCGAACACAAGGTAACCGTCCTACCCCTACCCCAAGACTACGGTGCACAAGTGCTAAACAATGCAAAACCAATGCCGGTAAATAAAATAAAATAACAAAAATAATACCTGTCACCACAAGGTCGGCTGCTGTAAAATCCTCCACCTGAGCGGCGTAGACCCGACCGCTCTGAGCCGGTGGCCGGTGATCCGCCGGGTAAAAAGAAGGTGATCCGCTGGCTGGAGCATAAAGCCGCTGAGCTGACAACTGCTGCTGAGGCGGAAGAGGAGCCGATGCTGATGAAGGTGCCGCTGAAGTCGAAAAGGGGCACGAAGCCCGAATGTGGCCTGGCTGTCCACACCTGTAACAACGACCCCACCTCTGATCACAGGTGTGCGACAAATGAGGCCCCCCACAGAATATACATCTGTCTCTGTCGCGAAGCCGTGAAAGTCCTGGCTGATGTTGTCCCTGTGTCTGATGCTGAGACTCCGGCTGCTGTTGCGATGGCCTCTGAGATCCACTGGGCTCTCGCTGATCCGCACGCCCACGGCTAGGTAACTGAGACCGCGGCGGTCTCCACGCGCTAGCCTGTCCCTCGTCCTCGGGTACTAGTCGTTTCCTAACGGAACTCTGTGCGACCGTCCCGCCTCGCCTCGCCATCACTGTGTCGCCTCTCTCCACCCATTCGGCATGCTCGACGGCCTCCTTAAGAGTTTGGAGTCGCTGTGCATGCACTAGGGTATAAATCTCACTGCGGAGGCCTGCCTCGAATAACTCGACCTGGTGTGGTCCATCACGGGCGACAAAGGGCACACAGTTAAGCAACTGTATGAACTCCTGATAGTAATCCTGAACCGGCCGATCGCCCTGCTGAAGGTTCTTCAAATCATCCTCCAGTTTTCTCTTCACGCTCGTCGGAAAATAGGTATCCAATACCATACGCCGAAACTCAGACCAGGGTAACTGTCGAGAAATCTGAAACTCCCGTGGCTCCACTCGATGCCACCAAATATCTGCATCTCCATCTAGGCAGTGTACCGCCATATGAACTCTGTACCTCGGGTCGATGAAGAAATCCCTAAAAATCTTCTCCATCGCTGACAGCCATGTTCCAACCTCCCACGGCTGCATGTCCCGCCCCGAGAATCTAGGCGGTCCGTGCCGACAAAACTTAACAAGTTTATCAGCAATATCCTGCTCCTCGGCCGGGGTCAAAGTCTGGGCCACTCCCCGAGCCCCGCTACTCGATGATGGTGCCGTCGGCACAAGTGGTACCACAGGTGGTGCCGAGGCCTCAAGAACTGTCGGAGGCGGCGCCTCTCTCTGCGCCAATAACTGCTCAATCCGCTGCTCCTGCCGACGGTTGGTCTCAGCCAGTTGGGCCACCAAGGCCCTCAACTCAGCAATCTCGGAAGGTCCAGCCTGTCCTGGCTCAACAGGGGGTGTAGGGGCACCCCCGGTAGGAATCCGACGTCGGGGAGGCATCTGCCACAAGAAACCACAAGTCAGCCACACAGCCACACACGACCCAATCTAGCGAAAGTCAAGGACATCCCCCTATTTCTGTAACTTTATGTTGTCTGCAGCCAACATAACTGTCCCACAGAAAATAGGGTATGTCGATCCCTCTTCACTCTCTGGAAGAGCCAAAAACTAAATCACCGACTTTCGCAAAATGTCACGTCCCTCACGCCCTATCATCCTAGGGCTAACCAAAAGCCTAGGGTTTCCTAAGTCCCAACTGACCTATCCCTAAGCTCTGATACCAACTAATCTGTCACGCCCCGGGTGTAAACCAGAACCCGGGCCCGTCTACAGATCCGCCGTGCACACGGTATTTCCCGTGTACACGAAGCGCCAAACCTGCTCAGATATAAGAGATAATAATAAAAGAGCAATAAAACAGAGCTGAACTGAAAATACTACATCTCAGACTGAACTGGAAGTAAAAATACAAAATGACTGCAAAAATAAAGTACAAGCCTCACTCCCAGCTCACCACAAATATACAACCAGCTGGCTAAAGCCAGACCCCCAAAAGTAAAAGTACAACCGTCTGAGATAGGATACATAAGAGGTACCAGTCTAGCTACTCACTGTCGGGCCCACTGTCTAGCTACTCAGCCGTCCTCTCTCCTCGACCCGCCGCTGTATGCCCAGCAGCACCCGCAGAAGGCTCTGCAAAACAAATGAGAAGAAAAGAAAAAGAGGAATGGGGGTGAGAACTACTAGTGAACCAGTAGCCTCCCCTAGTGGGTAAAACCTCAAACTCTGACACACCCACTAGGTCAACCAGACTGAAAAAGGGGAAGAAGAGTGGTAAGTAAAAAGACTACTGCAAAGGAAAATCTACCACTACTATGCCTCTAAAAATGTAGTCCTAGACTGGAATAACCGTATGTGACAATAACCAACCGTCCCAGATGAACCCAATCTGTACCGCCCTCATCACCGGGCAAATAAGCCGCGCCGATGTGATAGCAAAATTCCTGCTGCCGCCCTCATCATCGGGCAAATAAGCCGCGCCGATGTGATAGCAAAACTGTCCATAACTGTCTGGCCCCGGCCTCCGGAGGGGAACTCGAGGGGAGCGACCCACACGAGGAAAGCATCACCGGGCAATAACCGCGCCGGTGTGATAAGTAACAAAAGCAGGATTGGATCACAACTATAAAGCCCCAGTGGAACACAACCCTCCACTAAAAGAACACTGATTCCCAATCAGATGCAAAAGTAACCATCCGGTCAATCGCCCAATATCCGCGATTGCGGCAATACCCCACAATCAACAGCCAAGTCTCACAACCGACCTCCAGTCGACCGCCCAATATCCGCGGTCGCCGGAATAACCCACAATCACAATCATGTCCCGCATCCGGCATCTGGTCAACCGCCTACTATCCGCGGTTGCCACAAAACCCTCTAGTCCATAATCATGCCCTATCACCGATGTCCTATAACCGACATCCGGTCAACCGCCCAATATCCGCGGTCGCCGCCAAAACCCATGATCCATAATCCAGGCCCCGGCTACACTATCCCAAACCCCTGCTCAAACCCGAGCAAACCCACCTGACTAACGAAAAGGAGAAAGAAGCAAACAAGGTTTCTCCTAAGTCAAGTTCCAGCATGTAAGTGTAGCAATAAAAGATGGCCTATCTAGATGTCCAAACAAGCATGCAAGTGTTCTCAAGAAAATAAAGGAGAAGGTGTCCAATAGTGGTTCCACATGTGTAACAATTAATAACTCCGCATAGATATAACCATCATGCTGATACATTATCCAACCACACATGTCTATGATCCATGATAAAGCATCACTATCCACCTATGCATGTCATAAAGTCCTCAAATAGTACCAACCACCAACAGGATAATCATAAAGCCCAAAATAAATAACCCAATCCACATGCAAGGTTAAACGCTAACATTCCATCCATACCAACATGTATAAGTCCCAACCACTATCGAATATCCACAATAGTAATTTCCATATGAAGGGCTCACAATTTTATAGCACTTAAGCATGCATGTCAAAATAAAGGGATCACTCTAATATTCCTAGTGAGCATGTCAAAAATAGAGGTAAACAACAACCACCCACCTCGATCGCTAATTCCAAGTCCAAATAGTGCTCTCGCCCAAACCGATAAGTCGCCGCGATCGCTGTACAAAATTTCCAAAAGAACATACATAATCAACATACAATGCTCACACAACATCTGTCCCAAACACAACAGTCCAATGTTTCCCTGTTTTTACCTGTGAGAAGTGCCCGGAAAATTCCAAGAAAAATACTGCCAGGATGCTTGCGACGAACCCGTCGAAACGACTACCTGCACGCTCAAATCCGAGTTTCCTACACTGAGAAACAAATCCGACAAGGAAACCACCCCGAAATAAACTGCTCTCAAAAACTGAACCACAAGGTTCTGTAAACAGGGATATTCACCTTCGGGGAAAAATTCAGAAAATTCCAAGAAAATTTGGAGATATTCCTCCTGATGTGTAGATGCAAAACGCCTCTTGAATCGCTGCAATCCGATGCCAGTGCGCGAAGATATCGCCAAAATACCGCACCGCTGTCCCAAAACTCCGCCCCAGAAAATAAGGTCACAAGATGATCCGAAAAATCCATGAAAAGCTCGGAATGGGAAAAACCAGTAAACATGGGAAACGTAGCCCTACCTGTCGTGAAGCCAACGGCGCAAGAATCACAGAAAAAGGTGCTCGGGGTAAGCCGGGGGAGTCCTCGCACCAAAACGCGACGAAGAAGACCACAAACGAACGAGCGTCGTGCCGCGCCGTAAAAATGGAAACCTCGGGATGCGTGCCGCTGAAAAATTTGGAAATCTGTTGATGGATCCGACTCAGGGAGAGGAGGAAATCTCCTGAAGGTTGCATAGTGAATGGATGAACAGGGAAAAAGATATCAGCAGCTGAACTCGGCCTATTTATAGGCTGAAACAAACAATCCAAATAATTCCCATTAAGTCCCAACTTCCGGGCGCTCCCGATTTCGGGCGGCTACAGTGTTGGGCCCGGCCCAACACTGTGCGCGCCCGAAAGCCTCTCGGGCCTCCACGTCGCCCCCGCAACAGCGGACAGCCGCGCTGGCCGTCCACCGCGCGACGCGTGGACCAACGCGGCGACGACACGTGGCGGGCACGAGCGCGGGAAAGCTCGGTCAGCGCGCCCACGTGCCGCCTGCGCCCGCCGCCTGCGCCCCCTGCCAGGCGCGAATCCCGAGGCACCCCGGTGCACCCCGTGGACCCGGCCTTCATGAGCCCGCCAACCACGATCAGACACGTGTCCCGCCGGTCCATGCACCGCGCCCGCCTGCTCCGTGGTCCAAGTCCACTGCACCGTCCAATCCCAGCAAGCCACGTGTCCTACCCGTGGTGCACGACGGCCCGTGGACCGCGCGCCTGCCCGCGCGCCCGCGCGCCTGCCCGCGCGCTGCCCGCGCCCGCGCGCTGCCCGCGGCCGCTCCGCCGCTTGCCCGAGCCCGTCCGCCGTGCTCCGCCGCTGCCCGCCGC
This sequence comes from Tillandsia leiboldiana, assembly GCA_029204045.2. Taxonomy (NCBI): domain Eukaryota; kingdom Viridiplantae; phylum Streptophyta; class Magnoliopsida; order Poales; family Bromeliaceae; genus Tillandsia; species Tillandsia leiboldiana. Next base: position 17,624 of record JAQNDB010003858.1, read on the forward strand.
CGGCCGGAGTTACTGTTCCGGCGTGAACAGTAATCGGTGCTCAAAAATAACAAGTGGGTAGTCCATTTTGACCGTTTTCGCGTGCTGAATCCGAATTTGATGTCCATTTTGCCAAATTCCAACTCCAAAATTTGCCGAAGGCATCCGAAAAGGTGTTCCTTGGTCCAAACTTCGCGCTGAGTCCATTTTTAATATCCGCTTCGCGCGAAACAACTTCTAAAGATCCGACGGAGTCCACCGATCACCCACGTGATCCAATAAGCCCGAAGTTCGCCACTTGTGTCCAATTGGTGCACAAACACCTCCAACGCACCCCGTAGGCCTCCAGAAGTCACCCCACAGCAACAGCTATGCTGAGATCCAGGTCATCACAAAGAATCAACTACAGTATACAGATATCAGAGCTGAAAGTAAACTACTAAAAACTGAAATCCAATCACTGTACAACTGAAAATAGTACAATATCCATCTCCCCAAATATCGATCATATAAAAAGTCCTCTGATACAAAAATATCCTCACTGCAACAGTCTCTCAAAAGAGGAAATAAAACAACTAATCTACTGAAGCTCTCCTCTGAAGGGGTACCGCTACTCTCCAAACATGGGTAGGGATCTAGCTCGCGACTCCCTCGCCTCGATCAACGATCGCAGAATCAGCAACGCCCGCTAAGACTCTGCAAAACAAAGGAGAGGAAAGAAAGGGAGGGGGAAAACCCCCAATGGGTGTGAGAACTACACCAAAAAGGGAGTTCTCAGTGGGTACCACCGTCAGGCCCGACGGTCTGCCCACCAAGTCCTCAAGAGACAAAAACTAACCAAAGCCGTAAAGACTGAAATAAGGAAGCTGGAGACTCTCAACAGCTAGCATGCCTCTATGCCTGCAATGCCTGCTATGCCTACTATGCCTGCTACGCCTGCTATGCCTGCCATGCCTGTCATACCTGCCGTGCCTGCTATGCCTGCCATGCCTGCTATGCCTACTATGCCTGCCATGCCTCTCATACAATGGTCAATAACTCACAATGACCTTTGGACAACCGTCGATCCCCAGCCGGTTCCCAACAACACTAGCACTGGTCTAAACACAGCTACTGGACTCCACTCGGTCCCCTTGACACGAGTGTAACAGTAAAGTAAACATCTGTAATAAACCCAATCTAGGGACGCCAGAAATACTGGTACTGCCTGCTGTGTCTGACGAATCGGGTATGCTGGCCAAGGCATAACACCGATAATGGATAGGAGTCTCAAGGACTCTTAGGTAACAGATCGGCAACTATTACCGTCCGATCGCAACCAAAAGTAAGTAACAGATCGACAACTCTAACCGTCCGATCGCACACTCCGGTGTGGCACTCGAGGGGAGCGACCCACACGAGTGAAGTATCAGGGATAGGAGTCTCAAGGACTCCTAGGTAACAGATCGGCAACTATTACCGTCCGATCGCAACCAAAAGTAAGTAACAGATCGGCAACTCTAACCGTCCGATCGCACACTCCGGTGTGGCACTCGAGGGGAGCGACCCACACGAGTAAAGTATCAGGGATAGGAGTCTCAAGGACTCCTAGGTAACAGATCGACAACTATTACCGTCCGATCGCAACCAAAAGTAAGTAACAGATCGGCAACTCTAACCGTCCGATCGCACACTCCGGTGTGGCACTCGAGGGGAGCGACCCACACGAGTAAAGTATCAGGGATAGGAGTCTCAAGGACTCCTAGGTAACAGATCGGCAACTATTACCGTCCGATCGCAACCAAAAGTAAGTAACAGATCGGCAACTCTAACCGTCCGATCGCACACTCCGGTGTGGCACTCGAGGGGAGCGACCCACACGAGTAAAGTATCAGGGATAGGAGTCTCAAGGACTCCTAGGTAACAGATCGGCAACTATTACCGTCCGATCGCAACCAAAAGTAAGTAACAGATCGGCAACTCTAACCGTCCGATCGCACACTCCGGTGTGGCACTCGAGGGGAGCGACCCACACGAGTAAAGTATCACCGGGCAATATCCGCGCCGGTGTGGTAAGTAACAAAAGCAGGACTGGATCATGACTCTGATCAAAGTGGGAAACTCTGTCCACTAAAGAAATCAGATACCCAATCTGGTGCATAAATAAATATCCGGTTAACCGCCCAACATCCGCGGTTGCCGCAAAGCCCCACAACTAATCCAACCTGTCCCAGACGCCAAGTCCCGACTACACTACCCAGAACCCCTGCTCGAACCCGAGCAATACTGACCACTTGACTAACAAAGTAGGAGAAAGGAAAAGCATGGTTTCTCCTAAGTCAAGTTCCAGTATGTAGTGTAGCGGTAAAAAATGGCCTAACTAGATGACCATACAAGCATGCAAATGTCCTTCACATAGGGTAAGTCCCTTAGGTAAGCATTTACAATTCATCATCATGAATATATGAATGCTGCAAGTTCTCGATAATATTTAATATGAATATTAAATCTTGCAATCCCCTTTATATAATCATCCTTCCTAGCTTACCTTCTAATAACATACAATTATTGTACCTTAAACATGCGTGCATTCTAATATAAGAATTAAAGAACCGTCCATCGGTTCTGGGAACAGAGCACCCACCTGAAGTGCTGAATCTAAGGCAAACCTGGGGTTGGTGAAGAGCGTGGCCACTTGCACGCACAATCCTCTGAACCTGCATCCACGGTACCTGACGCGCAAACCTCAGCTCCTAGCAGTGTTCCACAACACTCGCGAATTCTCCTGGGTACAACAAAAGGTCCAAAGTTACACTTAATGCGAAAATATCCAAGTATACACCATCTGCTGAAACCAGCCCTGAAGATGTGCAATTTTCACATGCAGAACGGATTCTGAAAAATCCAAAAAAAATACAGTCGCGACCGTCGCGTCGAGCCCTTCGAAACGAGTACCTGCACGTCAAAATCCAAGTCCCGGTGGCCGAGTTACAAATTCCACAACACGGTGAGCGCGAAAGTCCACAACAAACACAACTGTAATACTCTGCACAGCAAAGGGGAAAGAAGTATACCTTCGGGTGAATCTCAGAAAATTCCCTGAAAACACGACGGTAATCCTTGTGACGCGTAGATCCAAAGAGTGTAAAGGCACGCCTCAATCCGAGCTCGTACAACAAGTTGCACGAAAAACGGTGCACACCGCCGGAGTCCGCACGCAAAATGGAGCACGGTGCCGAAACCCGTGCGCAAAACGGAGTCCGCACGCAAAACGGTGCACGGTGCCGAAACCCGCGCGCAAAACGGAGTAGTAAAAATACGGTCCCTAACACAGATAAGAATAAGGGGTCAATCCAATGTCCAAAAGGACGCTCCAAAACTGTGCCAAAAACACCGTAAAAACAAGTGCAGGACCTACCTCGACGCGTCGCGCCGCCCAACCGACTCGTTTGGAACACCTCGCGCACTCCGCGAGGTCCACGGCGCACCGCCGCATCTCCCACAATCTCCTCCCTCAAACTCCCTCTCGCTCGGATTGAGAAGAAAGGAAAAAAGGAGAAAAAATGGGGTGCGGGGGAGAAAGAAGAAGAAGAAAAGAAAGAGGAGGGAGGAAGGTGGTCCACGGTGCACCGGTCCACGGTGCACCCGCCGGTCCACAGCACCCAGCCGGGTGCACCCGGTCTAGGCACGCGGGCGCCATGCCACGTGGCCGCGCCCCTGCGCGCCACGCGGCACGCGGCAGTCACGCGCCACACGGGCGCGTGACACCCAGCGCCGCGCAGGCGCGGGACATGCCGCGCGCCACACAGGCGCGCGTCACCCTCGCCCACGCGGGCGCGAGTGGGGGCCCGCCACGTGGCGGCCCCCGCGCGTCTCTCGCGCAGGCGGGCGCGTTTCCCCAGCGCGCGAAGCGCGCCTGCCGCGCCTCGGGAAGCATGCCGCCGCGCCACCCTCGGGATCCGCGCCTCGCCAACACCGATTTTCGTGCCGCGATGCCTCGAAAAACGCGCAACTCATCCGGGCTCCAAACCAAACAAGTAAATAGTCTATTCTCAACGATTTCGTGCGCTGAATCCAAAAACGATGCCCATTTCTCCAAATTCTCATCCGAAAATTTACCGAAAGCCCCCGGATAGCCCACTTGATCCGATTTTCGCGCCGGGTCCATTCCTAAAGTCCGATTTGCCAAATTCCAACTCTAAAAATTCCCGAAGGCGACCGGAGAGGTAATCTTTTATCCAAACTTTGCCCGGAGTCCAAATTTGACATCTGCGTCGCGCGAAACCACTTCTAAACACTCGACGGGTCCTCCAATTCCCCACGGAATCTCCTTTTAAGCCCATTGTCCAACACTTGTCTCCAGATTGCGCACAATCACCACCGACGCACCACAAAGGCCTCCAGAAGCTGCTGGTCAACCAGTAATCTCGTCGTGAGGATCCGGGTCCTCACACGGGCGCCCGAATCCAGGGACACAATGGGAATTAAGTGAATTGTTTTTCCCAGCCTATATATAGGCCGAGAACAACTACAAAGAGCTCTTTTCCTGCTCATCTTCTCACAGTGCGAACTTCACAAGAGTTCTTCCTCTCCCAGAGCTGGTTCCATCTGCCGATTCCTGGATTTTTCTACGGCACGCATCCTGAGGTTTTCATTTTTACGGCGCGGCGCGACGCTCGTTCATTTGTGACCTCCTTCGTCGCGGTTTGGGTGCGAGGACTCCCCCGGCTTACTCCGACCACCGTTTTCGTCGATTCTTACCCTGTTGGCTTCAAGACAGGTAGGGCTACGATCTTCGTGATTTGCGCTTCCCCTCATTTCGAGTTTATCTTGGAGTTTCCCGAGCTTTCTTTTGACCCATTTTCTTGGGTGGAGTTTTGGACAGCGCCACAGTGTTTCAGCGATAACTTTACGCTCAAGCATCAGATTGAGACGTGCCAATAGTCATTTTGCATCTACACATCACAAGGAATGTCCTCGAATTTTTCTGAAATTTTTGGAGGTAGGCCCGAAGGTGAAAAATCCCATTTTCCAGAGTTTAGTGCTACAGATTTTGTTCTTGGGAATTTTGGGATGGTTATCTTGTTGATTTTGTAACTCGACCTACAGGTATCGGATTTGGGCGTGCGAGTACTCATTTCGATCGTCTCGACGCGAGGATCGCAGCGGCAATTTTTCAGGAATTTTTGGTCTCCATCTCGCAGGTAAAAACAGGGCATCTTTGGGATTGAATTCTGGGACAGCATGTATGTGGCTACTTGTGTGTTTATCTGTGTGTTTGTTGGGGTATAGTTTGTATCGTGATGTTGTTTGTTGTGGTGTTGCATGGTTGGCATGATGTTGTTTAGAGCCGAGACTTGCGCGACATGTATCGAGGATGTGGGTTCAGTGGATTATGTTAGCAGGTGGCCACACTCTTCACCGACTTCGGCTTAGCCTGCGGAAAGCGCTTCAGGTGGGTGCTTTGTTTCCAGAACCGGTGGACGGTTCTCTAATTCTGTATGTTAGGATACATGCATGTCTAGGGTACAATGTCACGCCCCGGCGTCGAAACTGCGACCCGGGCTCGCCAACAGATCCGCCGCCCATACGGAAACCCCGTATAGACGAAGCGTCTAACCTGCAAAAGGAATCAACTACTGTATACAGATATCAGAGCTGAAAGTAAACTACTGAAAAACTGAAGTCCAAACACTGTACAACTGAAAATAAAATAATATCCATCTCCCAAATACGATCGTAAGAAAAGTCCTCTGATACAAAACTCAAAAGGGAGATATCTCCATTAAATACATCAGTGTACAAGCTCTCAAAACAGAATATCCTCACTACAACAGTCTCTCAAACTGTAAAATAAAATACAACTCTATACCTCACAACAAAGGTCTCTCAACAAGAAACTCTCAAAATATAAAAAGGGTACATCTACCTCACTCTAAAGGAACTATGCTGGTAGGGAACTATCTCGTGACTCCCTGTCCTCGGTCCGTCAAGCCAGCTCGGGCAGGAACAGAAGAAAAAGCCTCAGCAACCTGTCACCGACAGAGGGTGTGAGAACTACATCCTACAGTAGTTCTTAGTGGGTACCGTCTCCAAGACCCACGGTCTGCCCACTAAGTCTACGAGAGGCATAAGATAACAGAAAAAGACTGTGATAGGAAAACAAAGCTGGATAAGTATCAACAGCTATCATGCCTCTATCTACTATGCTCAATAGGAAAAAGAACACAGATGATGGTATGCATCCACTCACTACTGACAATATGTCACAAGTACTATGCTCAAAGAAAAACTCTACTATGACACATGCTATGCCATCACTCTCTCAATGTCACCCAATCTCAATGACTGTCCCACTTTGGACCAGTCAAACAAACCTGCGCTCATCTACTGCCACTACGCCCAAACAGGACTTGGTCTTATGTAGGGTGTCCCTCAAGGACTATCTCAATCTCAAGCGAACTCTAGTGTATCAACTAGTCGCATCATCGCAGCCTCGTCAGGCTCGGAATCATCATCGCACCCGGGGCGTAGCTCGAGGGGAGCGACCCCAACGAACTCAAGTATCACAAGTATCTCATAACTGGCATGAAATGCCAGGCTCAGCAAGCTATAATCCACGATCAAACAGATCGGTATCTCAAAGCTCGAAACACAACTCAGTCGGAAAAGAACCTCGACTCAAATATGAAAAGCCCCAACACTCTCACGGCTATGTCGGAGAACCCTCAACGACTCAACTCACAACACAAACTCACTAAAAGAAAGTACCACACAGCTGGGACCGCCGTCACTCCAAACGGCTCCCACACCAGAACACCAACCACATCGATAACTCAGGGAGGGCCGACACCATAAGGGTTTGGAAACCCGATAGGTCGGTGCTAAGAACCCTATCAAACAAGAACAGACTCTAGGCTCCGCCTATCGAAGTTCCCGGCCCCCTTACAGTTCGGGAACACGACAACCTCGGTACAACACGCAGAAGATATCAACTAGGGCCCGAAAGTTCCGGGAGACCGACACCTACAACCCTATCAAACAAGAACAGGTTCCAGGCTCGGCCCCCGTGGCTTTCGCCCCGACAAAGGAATGGTCCCTAGAACCCAGACCACTCGAATCCTTACGATTGGGATAATTTACAGGAAAAAGGGGTGACATTTGTTACTGAAAACCATTTTCACTCGACCCACGCGGGTGAGGACTAAAAGTAGTTCCCTTTTTGAAAAACCATCTTAATTTGAGGAGAAACCCATTTTAATGATTTTTAGTTCTTTTTAGGAAAAATAGTTAGAAAACAAGTATTTACCCAAACCCCAAAGGGCTGATGCCATTGTCCAATCAAACAAGAACAGACTTCAGCGGCCCTTCGATGCTTGGAAGGAAACATCGATAGACTAAAATCATGTGTATGTCAAAAGGTTCTGGGTTCTAGGTGTCACGCCCCGGGGGTTTGTTTTAGCGGAAACGGCATTTTTTGTTTTTTTTTTTTTTTGAAAGGTCTCTTTCTTCCCCGGTGCGTGCCCAGACCCGCCGCACATACAGGATCTCTCTGCAAACGGACAGAGTCTCCCCTGTACGTGCACGGCGTGTGGTTGAATACATCTCCCAAGCAAACATAACCATTCAATCACAACATTCAATTACATACAACCAGTATTCTAAATATTTAAGCGCATGGCCACTTCAACTTGAAAGGATAAATCCACGGTTTTTAAAGAGTGCCCACCCGGCACTTAAGTTTTGAAAACGAGTTTCGAAATCAGCATAAACCCCAGGGTTTTGAAAACGGTGCCCACACGACACCCAAGTTTTGAAAGCTCATTTCGCAATCCATAAATCCACAAGGTTTTGAAAACAGTGCCCACACGACACTTAGACTTTGAAAACGGTTTTCGCAATCTTTTCTTTGTTTTTGTTTCGCTTTTCAAATGGCCAGTAGGAAATAAAGGGAAAGGTAGTGCATAAACAGATAATCAAATACCGACATCTACGTCGACCCCACAAGGGTATCGGGAACCTCACACATGCCCACAATATAAATGAAAAGCTGAAAAGAAAAGGAAAGTATAAAGTTCAGGGTCTCCAACGGTCCCGCTGTGTCCGCCCCGTCCTCACCGCCACCTACCTCTCCCCTCGCCTGGGCCCTGTCACGAAGTGGGAAGTCAGTGACTAATAAATGCCGTGCAGGGGGAATAATAAAAACAAACCGTGGCGACAACCGGAGCAACCACCCTTTTGGGGGGGGGGGAAAAATGGTAACCTGTATATCTGCATCCTGTAATACTCTGCCGCGTCGGTCCACTACCGACGGCCCATACCGTACCTGCAGCACCGCGACCGCGCCGGACAACTAAACCGGCGGGTCGCTCCGCTCGCACCTCGGCGCCTCAACCCCACAGCTAATAAGGGGCCCCACTACGTCACCTCGTGGGTATACACGGGTCCTACGGCCTCTTTTCCGGAAAAGTGCACCCCTCACGGTGGCCAAACCGCGGGTGCACGTGTTGCAGCCTCGAGCACAGTAACCACAATATATGAGCAATAGTAATGCAGTAATCGCAATGTATATGAAATAGTAAAGCAGTAACCATGATGCATGAATCAGAATAAGGTAGAGGCGTGTAAACTCATGTTGCCCTACTATTAGCATAGTCGAAGGAAAGACGGTAGCTGAAGCATCAAAACACGAGACCACGTAACTATCGATGTGTAGCAATAATCCGTAGCATCTAGAATAATGATTACTGAAGTGAACGGTAACATATAATATTTAAATTAAAACAATCAATGTGGTTCGATGCCAAATATCACACTCAACCCACCTGTCGCTAGTAGGCGTCAACGCTCCGCTCCCTCGCGTCCTGGTACTCCCGCTCGGCTCCTTCGCACACCTGCCGCGAGGAGAAAAGCGACGCTCAGACGCGGATGAAGAAGAGAGGCGGGCGAACCGCTCGTCGGGTTCGCGGCTCCCCGTCCGCACGCGGGCCGTGCGCGTGCTCAGCTCCGTACGGGCAACCCCACACGTGGGGTTGAGCGCGCGTCCGGCCCCGTGCGGGTCACCCCGCACGCGGGGCTGGAGCGCCGCCCAGCCCTGCGGCCTACCCCGCACGCGGGCTGGGCGTGCCGCCCGCCCGTGCGGGTCACCCCGCACGCGGGTCTGGGCGTCGCCCAGCCCCGTGCGGGTCACCCCGCACGCGGCTGGGCGTGCCGCCCGGCCCCGTGCGGGCCATCCCGCACGCGGGGGCTGGGCGCCGCCCGGCCCCGTGCGGGTCACTCACACCAGACCACCCAGGCGGATGGCGTGCGCCGGCCCCGTGGCGGGTCATCCCGCACGCGTGGGGGCTGGGCTCCGCCTGTCCCGTGCGGGTCGCATGA
>JAQNDB010003859.1:0-26959 GCA_029204045.2 Tillandsia leiboldiana
AATTATGCGTACTGGAAAGTACGGATGAAAGCCTTTTTAATTTCCATCGACGAACGGGTGTGGCAATCGATTGAATTAGGATGGTCTAATCCAATTGAATTTAATGGTGATGTTCGCACCTTAAAACCTAGGTCGAAATGGACCAAGGAAGAGTTAGACTCATCTTCTTACAATGGCAAGGGAATTATTGCTATTTTTAATGCCTTATCTCAAACTGAATTCTCTCGCGTCTCGGCATGTGAGACTGCGAAAGAAATCTGGGATGTTCTTCAGGTTACACATGAGGGAACTAACCTCGTGAAGATTCAGAAACTGCAAATACTTACGAGCAAGTTTGACTCTATCTTAATGGCAGAAAATGAATCTTTCACGGACTACTATACACGATTGCAAGACATCGTAAACTCATGTGCAAATCTGGGAGAGAAGATTCCAGAATTTAAGATTGTAAGAAAAATCTTAAGAACTCTTCCTGAACGATTTCGCCCAAAGGTTACTGCCATTGAAACTATTAAACACCCGGACGAAATACGTGTAGAAGAATTAGTTGGTTCATTACAAACTTATGAAATGACATTTACTACTAACAATTCTTCTGGAAAGGCATCCACTTCTAAGTCTTCAGGTTATGCATTGAAAACAACTAAGGAAGAAGACGCGGATACATCATCCTCAGACGATGACGAGAACCTTTCTATGGAGGAATTTGAGAAGCAGCTCGCTCTCTTGACAAGGAAGTTTCGCCGCAACTTTCGAAGGGGTAATTCAAGCAAATCTCCATCCTTCGGAAAGTCGAACAAAGGCAAGGGTACTTCAGGTTACAAGTCAAGAAAGCAAGAGAACTTCTCAAAGGATAAGAAAAGTTCAGAAGGACAACTACAATGCTTCAAATGTCGAGGCTACGGCCACATTGCAACGGAGTGTCCTAACAAGTATCCGGCAAAGAAGAAGGCGATGCAAGTCGTCACTTGGGATGACAACTCAACGTCAAATGAGTCGTCTTCGAGTGATGAAGAAAAGAGCTCCACCGCATTCCACGCGTCCGTATCTTCACCCTTCATGTGCTTTATGGCAAGTACATCTGAGTCGTTGTCCAACTCCACTGTTGAAAAGAACGCAACGGACAACGAATCGGATGATTCGGAAGGTGAAGATTTTGCTCTAGCCTACCACAGACTTTTGAGGGACTCAAAGAAATTGGCTAAGCAAAACAAGAGTTTGAGAGGGAGAGTGCATGATCTCGAAGAAGAAGCAAAAAAGAGCGACTTCTCTCTCAAACGCTCTTGAAGTGGAAAGGGAAAACCTGATAAAGGCAAATGCTTCCCTTCAAGAGTCCAATGAGCAACTTGAGAAGGAACATACAAATCTGGTGGATAACGCGAATCACTTCTCAAAGCTCTACAACGAGGCTCGACAGGATAACCTGGAAATGACAAAGACCATTTTCCAACTCAAGAATGACTTACAGCGATTCTCTTCAGGAAGGAGTAAGTTGGATAGACTTCTTGGTCTTGGTCAATCAAATAGGTTCGGCCTCGGATACACTCAAACTGGAAACAGTCCAAGTTCGAGTGAGACAGTTTTTGTGCCTCAGTCGGTATCTCCTCCTCCGACACCGAAATTCAAGACAAACAACGACAACAAACCTACTTCATCCTCTTTGGGATCGTCAAGATCTAAGGTATGTTTTCGTTGTGGTGTTTCAGGGCACATAAGAAGATATTGCAAGACGGGAGTCGAACGCTCATCTCAAAGACCTCTTGCAACAACTACCAAAACGGCTCCTCCCCGAAAATCAAAGCAAAACTTTTCAAATGAAAAGAGATTTGGTAGTTCATCGCGCAAGACGATTTCATCAAGGAACAACAATCGCTATAACAAGACGCCTTCACCTAGGCATATAACTTCTCGACCATTACCGACGCACTCCAAAAAGGTTTGGGTATGCAAAGGTGAAACCCCTCCTTGTCTTTAATCGTTCTTCGATTAAATCTTGTGTAGTTTATGTATACTACTTTCTTTTCTTCTTTTTCTTTTGGCCGACCCGTCAACCATCTTTGGGAGGTAAATGGTACATCTTTTTATTGGTTGATGATTTCTCTCGGTTTTCATGGGTAGCATTTTTAAAAGAGAAAGCTGATACGTTTGACTCTTTTCATGAGATTTGCCATCGTATTATGATTGAAAAGAATGAAAAGATCATTCGTGTTAGAAGTGATAGAGGTGGAGAATTCATAAATTCAAAATTCATTGATTTTTGCACTTCAAATGGAATCAAACATGAATTCTCGGCACCCTATACACCTCAGCAGAATGGTGTTGTTGAGCGCAAGAACAGGGTTGTTCAAGAGATGGCGCGTGTGATGCTTCATAGCCGGAATTTGCCGCTACATTTTTGGGCTGAAGCTGTGAACACCGCTGTCTATGTCATTAATAGAGTTTACTTGCGCCCAGGAACTTTAAATACACCATACGAGCTGTGGTTTAGTAGAAAACCCAATATCAAATATTTTCGTGTCTTCGGGAGTCGATGTTACATTTTACGTGACCGTGAAAATCTTGGAAAGTTCGACTCTCGAAGTGATGAAGGGATCTTTCTGGGTTATTCTACGAATAGCAGAGCATATCGAGTATTTAACATTGAATCTAAGACGATCGTAGAATCTATAAATGTTAAAGTAGATGAAGCTTTTCACTTTGAAACTGGAAAATCTACCCTCGATGTCTCTCTAGATGATGATTCTCCTGCTAGTGCATCTTCTCATAATAATACTTCCAATATTAATGATGCATCTAATGGTTCTTCTAGTGTATCTGATGTGCAGGAATCATCTCATATATCTCCGAGTACTCCGCTTCAACAAACGTTACGAATCTCCAAGGATCATCCGGAATCGAATATTATTGGAGATCCACAAGGAGTCAGAACTCGGAGGCAGTTGGTTTGTGGATTCGCTTGCTACGTATCTTTAATCGAACCAAAGAACATAGATGAAGCTCTTCAGGATGACTACTGGATTAAAGCAATGCAGGAAGAGCTCCATCAATTTGAGCGAAACAAAGTCTGGGAATTAACGAAGCCTCCAAAGCAACACAATGTGATAGGTACCAAATGGATCTTCAAAAACAAGAAAAATGAGGATGGTACTATCATCAGGAATAAGGCACGATTAGTTGCTCAAGGCTACTCTCAAGTAGAAGGTATAGACTTTGACGAAACATTCGCCCCTGTAGCTAGACTCGAGTCCATTCGTATACTGTTTGCTATTGCTTGTCATTTTAAAATCAAATTATTTCAAATGGACGTTAAGAGCGCATTTCTAAATGGGTTTTTAAATGAGGAAGTTTATGTGGCTCAACCGAAAGGTTTTGTAGATCATAAACAACCTAACCATGTTTTTCGTTTGAAAAAGGCTCTTTACGGTCTGAAACAAGCACCGCGAGCATGGTACGAAAGGTTAACAAAGCACCTTTTGGAGAAGGGCTATACTCGAGGGGGAGCTGATAGGACTCTCTTTGTGAAGCATTATCAAAACAATTTCATTGTAGCACAAATATATGTCGATGACATAGTATTTGGCGCAACAAGAGATAACGATGCTTCTAAATTCGCGGAGACCATGGAAAGCGAATTTGAGATGTCCATGATGGGCGAATTGACTTATTTTCTTGGATTGCAAATTAAACAAAATGATGAAGGTATTCACTTGAGTCAATCCAAGTATGCAATGGAGTTGGTCAAAAAGTTTGATCTAGAAAATTGTAAAGATTTTCCGCCTCCAATGGGAACTAGCCACAAGGGACTTGGAAGTGAATCACATAGTGAGAATGTAGACGAGAAATTGTATCGAAGTATGATTGGAAGTCTACTTTACCTCACGGCTAGTCGCCCGGATATATCTTTTGGTGTTGGGATTTGCGCGAGATATCAATCAGCACCGAAGGAGGTTCACCTGAAAGCGGTGAAAAGGATCATCCGGTATATCAAAGGATCAATTAATTTCGGAATTTGGTATCCTATGGGAACAAGTTTGGATATTGTTGGATACTCAGATGCCGATTGGGCAGGATCAGTGGATGATCGGAAAAGCACGAGTGGTGCATGCTTCTATCTTGGCCATTGCCTTGTTGCATGGCATAGTAAAAAGCAGAACTGCATAGCACTCTCGACTGCCGAAGCGGAATACATTTCAGCTGGAAGTTGCTCAACTCAACTGATTTGGATGAAAAGCGTACTGAGCGACTTCCGCATTTCAGCATCTTCGGTAACAATACTTTGTGACAACACTAGTGCTATTAACATTTCTAAAAACCCTGTGTTGCACTCTAGAACAAAACATATTGAACTTAGATATCATTTTCTTAGAGAGCTAGTTGAATCAAATACTCTTCAACTTTCTTATATTTCAACTGAGGATCAATTAGCTGATATTCTAACAAAACCTTTGGATCAAAAACGTTTTATTCATTTACGAAAAGCAATTGGGATGCTTTCTTTGAAATAATCTTCTTTTTGAAATCTTTGCTTAGGATAGGTTTTGTATTTGTTTTTGTTTTGTTCATTATCTATGTTTGTACATAGGACATAAATTGAGCATAGATCATAATTGACTTTAATTGCATCTTTTCGCACATTTAGAAATTTATTATGCTTTTGCCATCATAATATTTCACTGTTGCAATGATCATTTATGTTAATTAAATCATCTTCTAAAGTGATCAAAGTCAATTTCTCTCTCTCTATGATCTCTTGGTATAGTCATTATCATATTTGACTGCTTAGTCGAGTATGAAATCGAGATCAATATTTGGTTGAATACTTTATATCTTAAATAATTGATAGCCAATTGAGGGGGAGTCTTAGAAAAGGTAAAATGCTCAAAAGATGTGGAAAGAGTTACATCCCAATGAGGAGTGTGAATGTAGTGTACTGGTTTTTCCCCTTGCAACTTTCCGGTGAATCCATTGTGTAGAACACCTAGTGTTGGTGTCTGGCCCATGGTGCATCGAAGGGGTGCCACAGATGGACCTTGTGAGACTTTGATAGCGGAATTGGCCTTCGGCTGTAATTGCCGAATTTTAGAAAAGGTTTTGGGCCAATCTGAGGTTAGATTTGGATTCAGCGCGGAAAAACGCTTGAAAACGGCTATTTGCTTGTTGAATTTGGAGTCCGGATGACCAAATGCGGGCTTCCGGAAGTTTTGGGGGATTTTCGGTGCATGGGGGTGACACGTGGACCGGCCCGAGCCACGTGGCGGCCTTCTATTGGCCGGCTCACGCAGCTGGGTCCACGGGGTGGCGCGGCGGTGCATGGACCGCGGCGGGGGGACGCGTGGCGTGCCCTGGTAGGCGGGCGCACGCGGCACGGCTCACAGGAATTGCGGGATTGCGGTGGACCGGGCGCATGACACGTGGCGGCTTCGGATTCGTCGGCCCACGTGGGCGCGGTCCACGGGTGCGCGGGGGAGGGCGCCTCGGTACTGTGCGCGCACGTGCGCGCACAGTGGCGCCAGGCGGGGCGGTCGGCCGCACTCGAGTGCGAGACGCGTCGCCTCGGGATTGGGCGGCCGTACCTACCCCCGCTGACCGCAGGGGGCCACGCGGCGTGTTGCGGGCCGCGGGGATCCGCTGTCCCCTGTTCGGGGCGACGTGGCCGTCCCAGGAATTTCCGGGCGCGTCGGACGGGTTCTGTACAACCCGGTTTCCGGGCGCAGTGCGCCCGGAAACTGCGCCCGAAAACCGGCCCTTAAGCTATTTGGGCTGGGCCTTTAAATAGCTCCCCCATTCGCCCCTTTAGCTTTTTTGGACTTCTTTTCACTGGGCTTCCTTCACAGAAATTCCACCTCTCTCAGTGCTCTACCCTTTGGAGAAGTTTGAAGATTTTTGGAGGCACGCATCCCGAGGTTCACCATTTTACGGCGCGGCGCGACGCTTGTTCTCCGGCGATCCTCTTCGCCCCTTCTCAGTGTTTGGACTCCTCCGACCCACCCCGACCTCGGAATTCGCCGATTCTTGCGCCGTTGGACTCACGACAGGTAGGGCTTCAACTCCTGTGTTTTGTGGTTCCTCGATTTCCGTGCTGATCTTGGAGTTTTCTTAGCACCCATTTGACCCTTTTTCTTCGCGGACTTTTGGGACAGCACCGCAGTGTTCTCGCCATATCTTTTCGCTCAGGCGTCGGAACGAGGCGATTCAAAAGGCAATTTTCATCTACGTTTCGCAAGGAGTCTCCTGGATTTTTCTCAGATTTTTCTGGATTTTACCCGTGGGTGAGAATCTCTTTCTCTGTGGTTCCTTGTTACAGGAATTTGGTACAGTTTGGTTTCGGGGTGTACCCCTTGCCGGATTTTTATCTCAGCGTAGGAAACTCCAATTTGGACGTGCAGGTACACGTTTCGACGGGCTCGTCGCAAGGATCGCGATAGTATTTTTCTTGGATTTTTCTGGGCATTATTCGCAGGTAAAAATTAGTGAACTGTGGACTGCTGATTTGGGGGACAGATTCTGGAAAGTGTGGATGTTTAGCTTATGTATTTTCCTTTGGGGTATTTTGTACAGATTGGTGGTGTGTTTGGACTGATCTTGGACTTCGCCTTTGGGAATTTGGAATAGCGCTTGAGGTGGGTGATGTTGTGAACCTCCTACTTGTGAATGTCACTAGGCCTATTAGAATGCCACGATTATGTGTTATTAAATATGAATGTATCTAGCATGCTTGCATGAGATTAAGGTTCCTTTGCTAATACTTGCATTGTTAGCAGGCTACAAGTTAGTAAGTGGTGTTTCCATGTTTAGATATGCAATTTAATTAGTTGGAAAGAATGCTATAGCCATATCTTATTGTATGTTGAGGGAAGGTTTGGGCATGTGGTTAAAATGTGTGAGGACCTGGATCCCCACGACGAGATTACTGGATCATCTACAGCTCCCGGAGGCCTATGTGGCGTGTTGGTGGGATTTGTGCCCCATTTGGACATTCGCGTTGGGCTCAGTGTATTAAATGGATC
The DNA here is from genome assembly GCA_029204045.2 of Tillandsia leiboldiana. Lineage (NCBI taxonomy): Eukaryota > Viridiplantae > Streptophyta > Magnoliopsida > Poales > Bromeliaceae > Tillandsia > Tillandsia leiboldiana. Next base: position 7,008 of record JAQNDB010003859.1, read on the forward strand.
ACGTGGGTGATTGGTGGACTCCGTCGGAGCTCCAGAAGTGGTTTCGCGCGCAGAGGATATTTAAATTGGACCCAGCGCGAAGTTTGGATCAAGGAACATCTTCCCGGATGCCTTCGGCAATTTTTAGAGTTGGAATTTGGCAAATTGGACATCAAATTTGGATTCAGCGCGCGAAAACGGTTAAAACGGACTACCCACTTGTTATTTTTGGACTCTGGACACTGTTCATAGCCGGAACAGTGTTTCCGGCGACGGCGGCGGCGGCGCGGCGGACGGAGGCGCGGGCCGCCCGGTCCACGCGGCAGGCGTGCACCGGGGGCGGGACGCGTGGCGGCTCGGGAGTGGGCCGGTCCGCGGGGCGCGGTCCACAGAGAGTGCGGGGCGCACGGTGGACCAGGGGGGTGGACACGTGGCAGTGTCGGAGTGGGCGGTTTAGTGGACTGGGTCTACGGAACAGGCGGGCGTGGTGCAGTGGACCGGCGGGACACGTGGCGTCGTGTGGTTGGCGGGCTCATGTAGGCCGGGTCCACGGAGGTGCACCGGGTGCCTCGGAACAGTGCGCGGCAGGGCGGGTGGCAGGCGGCGCGTCAGGCGCACGTGGGCGCGTTGACGCCAGGTTCCCGCGCGTGGGCCGCCACGTGTCGCCGCGGCATTGGCCCACGCGTCGCGCAGGGGGCGGCCAGCGTGGCTGTACGCTGTGCGGGGGGCGACGTGGAGGCCCGGGAGGATTTCGGGCGCGCACAGTGTTGGGCCGGGCCCAACACTGTAGCCGCCCGAAATCGGGAGCGCCCGGAAGTGGGGATATGTTGGGTATTTCCGGATTTGTTTCCAGCTTGTTTCTTCCAGGCTATAAAAGGGCCGAGTTCTTTTGCAGAGAGCTTCTTCTCCGCGCGGATTTTCACAGTGCCACCTTCACGAGTTTTCTTCATCTCCCTGTGGCGATTCCATCTGCAGATTTCCAGATTTTTCAGCGGCACGCATCCCGAGGTTACCATTTTTACGGCGCGGCGCGACGCTCGTTCGTTTGTGTTCTTCTTCGTCGCATTTCGGTGCGAGGACTCCCCCGGCTTACCCCGAGCACCTTTTTCAGTGATTCTTGCGCCGTTGGCTTCACGACAGGTAGGGCTATGTTTCCCATGTTTACTGGTTTTTCCCATTCCGAGCTTTTCATGGGTCTTTCGGATCATCTTGTAACCCCTTTTTCTGGGCGGAGTTCTGGGACAGCGGCGCGGTGTTTTGGTGATATCTTCGCGCACAGGCATCGGATTGGGGCGATTCAAGAGGCGATTTGCATCTACACATCACGAGGATTATGCCCTAATTTTCTTGGAATTTTCTGAATATTTCTCGAAGGTGAAGATTATTTGTGAACAGTAATTGTTGCTACAGTTTTTGAGTGTAGTTTGATTCGGGGTGGTTCCCTTGTCCGAATTGTTTCTCAGTGTAGGAAGCTCGGAATTGGACGTGCAAGTACTCGTTTCGAAGGTATCGACGCAAGGATTACTGTGGTATTTTTATTGGATTTTTCTGGGCACTTGCAGCAGGTGAAATATGCGCGGCTTTGGGACTGATTTTCAGATGGTGTATGTTTGGTTAATTTTGGGACTAAAAGTGTAATGTTAAGCCTTATTGTTGTACTCAGGAGTGTTTTCAGCTGTTTGAAGCCGAGGCTTTCGCGACTTGTACCGTGGGTGTTATGTTGGCAGATTTTGGACCGCGGGCGTCTACCCTCTTCACCGACTCCAGGTTTGCCTTGGATTGAGCACTTCAGGTGGGTAAGCTTAATTTAGTAACTGTATAAGGTTTTTATATCATGGTGAATGTAAGTGCACATGTGGGGTTATCATCCCTCTATGATTGATAACAGGCGTATTTGATGTGCAACCGCTATGAGCGAGAGGTAAGCAAGGAATGGCCCACTTGGGTGAGATTGGTATACCATAGTAGGAATGTTTTAGCATGCTTTACTATTATATGCTTCACCCACTTTTATTATTTCTGAGAACAAAGCATGCGTGCATGGACATGTAGTTAGGCCATCTTTTACCGCTGCACTACTTTTGGAACTTGACTTAGGAGAAACCATGTTATCCTTTTCTCCTTCTTTGTTAGTCAGGTGGTCTGTGTTGCTCAGGTTCGAGCAGGGGTTCTGGGTAGTGTAGTCGGGACTTGGTGTCTGGGACAGGTTGGATTAGTTGTGGGGCTTTGCGGCAACCGCGGATATTGGGCGGTTGACCGGACATTTATTTATGCACCAGATTGGGTATCCGATTTCTCTAGTGGATGGGTTTTCCCACTTTGATCAGAGTCATGATCCAGTCCTGCTGATTTTGTTACTGGATACTGAGATACTTTACTCGTGTGGGTCGCTCCCCTCGAGTGCCACTCCGGAGTGCGCGGCAGACAGACTTTGAGTCCTTGAGACTCCTTTGCTTCGGTGTTATGCGTAGGCTGGCATACCCGTCGCGGCAGGCAGAGCAGGCAGTACCAGTGTCTACTGGTGGCATTAGATTGGGCTTACTACAGTCATTTGCTTTTAGTTGCGCTCGTGTCAGGGGGACCGAGTGGAGTCTAGTGGCGGTGTTTGGACCAGTGCTAGTGTTGTTGGGAACCGCTTTGGGGTACGGTGGTCCCAAGGTCTTTGTGAGTTGTTGACCGTTGTAGGGCAGGCATAGGCAGGCATGGCAGGCAGGCAGGCATAGCAGGCATAGTAGGCAGGCATGGCAGGCATAGTAGGCATAGGCAGGCATGGCAGGCAGGCAGGCATAGCAGGCATAGTAGGCAGGCATAGCAGGTATAGGCAGGCAGGGCAGGCATAGCAGGCATGGCAGGCATAGGCAGGCAGAGCAGGCATGGCAGGCATAGGCAGGCATGGCAGGCAGGCAGGCATAGCAGGCATAGTAGGCAGGCATGGCAGGCATAGTAGGCATAGGCAGGCATGGCAGGCAGGCAGGCATAGCAGGCATAGTAGGCAGGCATAGCAGGTATAGGCAGGCAGGGCAGGCATAGCAGGCATGGCAGGCATAGGCAGGCAGAGCAGGCATGGCAGGCATAGGCAGGCAGAGCAGGCATGGCAGGCAGGCAGGCATAGCAGGCATGGCAGGCAGGCATAGCAGGTATAGGCAGGCATAGGCAGGCATAGCGGGCATAGCAGGCATAGGCAGGCATGGCAGGTAGGCAGGCATGGCAGGCATAGCAGGCATGGCAGTCATAGCAAGCTTAGTGGCTTGATAGCTGTTGAGAGGGTCCAGCTTCTTTTTATCAGTCTTTACGGCTTTGGTTAGTTTTTGTCTTTTGAGGACTTGGTGGGCTGACCGTCGGTCCTGGCGGTGGTACCCACTGAGAACTCCCTCCTTTGGTGTAGTTCTCACACCCTCTGGGGTTTTCCCCTTCTTTTTCCTTCCTCTCCTTTGTTTTGCAGAGTCTTAGCGGGTGTTGCTGATTCTGCTGTTGTTGATCGAGGCGAGGGAGTCGCGAGCTAGATCCCTACCCATGTTTGGAGAGTAGCGGTACCCCCTTCAGAGGAGAGCTTCTGTAGATTAGTTGTTTTATTTTCCTCTTTTGAGAGACTGATGTAGTGAGGATATGATTTGTATTGAGAGCCTGTACACTGTTGTATTTATCGGAGGTATCTCCCGGTTGAGTCTCGACCTTTGTATATGAGGATATTGTATGATTTATCATTTTGGGAGATGGACATTGTTGTATTATTTTCAGTTGTACAGTGGATGATTTTTAGTTATACAGCAGTTTTATCTTATAGCTCTGATATCTGTTAGCTGTAGCACTTGTTTTGCAGGTAGGACGCTTCGCCTATGCGGACTTTGGCATAGGTGGCGGATCTGTTGGCGAGCTCGGGTCGCAGTTTCGACCCCGGGGCGTGACAGATTAGAGTGGTATCAGAGCCTAGGTTGTAGGTCATGGTGGACTTAGAAACCCTAGGCTTATGGTTTGACCCTTGGTTGACTTTGTGAGAGTCGTGATTTTGCGAGAGTCCTGATTGAGTTTTATACCTCTCCCAAGGGACGGGAGGAGTGATTGGCATGTTTATTCTCCTAAGTAATTATGTTGGCTGCAGACAACATAATGCTGTGGAATGGGTGACATGCTTTAGACTTTCGCTGGATTGGGTCGAGTGTTGTTGTGTGTTGTTTTGTTGTTTCGTCGTGGCGAGCGGTGTCTCCCCGACGCTGGGTTTTGACCCGTGTGCATCCTGTCATGGCAGTTGAGCTTGAGCTGTTGGTTCTGGGCCGGATACCCGGATTGAGGTCAGGGAACTCCGGACCCAGATGTCAGGATTGTCAGAGGCTTGTCAGCGACAGGGTGAGCAGCTGGTCTCGGTGACACAGTTGTCGGAGCACTGAGTAGCCCCCTCTGTGCCAATGTTTAGTGTCGAGGCACCGAGGCAGGGTGGATAGTTGACGGCAGAGGAGCCGTGGGACATGAGCGACCTATGGAGCCATGTTTGGCAGATGAACCACCCCGACTCGTAAGATTGAGTTTGGAGCCTTTGAAGGCAGAGTCGCGGCTGGTGGTGATGGAGTAATTAATTGAGAGCCTCCCAGTGCTTGAGAGTGTATGCAGTTGTCGAACTGCGCCCTCCAGATTCGAGGGACGAGGCGCATAGGATATATGAGATTGGGAGTGGATTGCGCCAGGACACCTTCCTGTTATTCGGTCCCTTCATTGTGGATTTAGACGCCTCGCTGGAGCAGGCACCGTGTATGGAGCGCGGCATTGCAGTTCCCTTGGATAGGGATCTGCCGCCAGGGGTGAGTTCTGGATTTTGGCGCTTGGCGCCGGGTGATGGAGGGCAGATTGGCCGGCAGAGGCACTTCTGATTTCCTTTCCAGGATGACGGGTTCCTGAGATACCAGAGATCGGGTGGGCCCCGATGGTAGCATCAGCATTTATATCAGAGTGACGCAGCGGTAGCGTGGATTTGTTATCTGCGGAGGACCTTATTCGTCGCCTCAGTGTGAGCAGAGACAGAGGTCGTACTCCCTATGTGGATAGCCCTAATTTTCAGGCAGATTGAGCGACAACCACTTGCATCGAGTGGATGAACCTGTGCCGCCCGGTTGTAGGGCGCCACGGTGGTGGATCGACTGTCGCAGGTGTGACTTCATCACAGCAGTCGGAGTTACAGCATGTTGCATTCCTGCATGGACTAAAGGCAGATTTGTTACCACATGCACTAGAGGTATAGGTTCCTGCTTGTGTTGTGCATGTGGAGGAGGCTTGTGGATCACGTCCAATGCAGCTGAGGCCGCGAGTTGTACCGGTAGGCTAATTGGTAATCGTGGCGGTTCGGTGTTTCGACCCAGTGCTTGGATTTGGATTGGTACAGTGCCACAGGATGTTTGACTGCGGCAAGAAAGGACTTCGATCTTCGGCAAGGCGGGCAATTGGAGGCTTGCTCGTTGAGGTTGTCAGAGCACTCTGGTTTTAGCGGGAGAGTGAGAGGTGCTTACGGCGGCACCGGGACTCAGGGATATCTCTGTTTCCATGAGGTCCCGAGTGTGATTTCACCTTAGTTGTTGGTAATGCCGCCGGTTAGGGAGATAGAGAGTGTGTTTGATGTGGTTCGAGGAACCGCACCACCCTGGACAGCACCTCATTGGATATCGCCGGTAGAGCTGAGAGAGACCCGATGGCACTGCTGCAGGGGCCGATGGATCGAGGGGTCTGTTTGACCTAGTGCCACGCCGTTGGTATACGGTGGTGATGCCACATCGTTGATACACGAATGTGAGGGTCCTTTTATGGTATTTAGGACCTTATGATGGAGTTGTACTCAGGCAGTTATTGTATGGTGTGAGTACCTACTTGGAATCAGACAGCCGAGGATCTTGCTTAGATGGCGTTCAGGACACGGTAGGGCATCACGAGCTCTTAGTGAGGCCAAGTGGATTGATTAATGCCCTGCCACTTTTATGATTTGAGGGAATTGTGCTCCAGCTGTACTTGATTGGATTGGTAACAAGATCCTCCGGGGATATTTGGATTTACTCCCAGAGCGATGTGGAGCGCGAGGAGCACTTGTGGATGTGCTACCATGCCCGTGTGGATGAAGTGGTATGCCAAGTTATTGAGGTACAAGTTGTAGCTCCAGAAGCATACCTTCTTGGGTCACGTTGTTCGAGCCGTAGGAGCGGCGGAGGAAATCCGGCCAACATGAATATCACTTGGGTTTTGGCCGAGATCGACAGTTATTGTCAAGGTAAGGAGCTTCTTGGACTGGGCAGTGCCAGGAGAGCTGGCTGGGGTTGAGCTTGATGAGTCCACAGCTGGCGCTGTGTGGACTGTTGAGGCAGACGTGGCGTGTGGTTGTGTCCCTGAGGGTTCCTTTGGATGATAGACCGCGGCTGAGTAGTTCACTCGGATGGTCAAGATTCGGGAGTGACCGAGTGAGGACCCCTCCTTGTTAGGGCTCATTTCCTTATTGGTTAATCGTGTGGGTGTGCTTCGGGTTGCCTTGGTTGAGTTGACACAGGTTGTGGTTTGGAGTATGTTGCTTTTGGATCCCTCGCCCGTGATCGACTTGCCCCTTCTGAGATCGGTGATTGTTGGAGTACGAGGGACGCCCGTTGCGATTTCTGGCTCGAGAGATGAGGAAATCGCATGTCGGGCCATGCCGTACTTGTTGTTGTTGTCGTTGGGAAGTAATCGCGGGGAGTGAGTGATGTTTCGGGAGCTGGAGGCGTTATTGATGAATACCTACCGTGGTATGTGGGACCCTTGGGGGATTTGAGCTAGTTTCGAGGACGAAACTTTTCTTAGTGGGGGAGGATGTGAGGACCTGGATCCCCACGACGAGATTACTGGATCATCTACAGCTCCCGGAGGCCTATGTGGCGTGTTGGTGGGATTTGTGCCCCATTTGGACATTCGCGTTGGGCTCAGTGTATTAAATGGATCACGTGGGTGATTGGTGGACTCCGTCGGAGCTCCAGAAGTGGTTTCGCGCGCAGAGGATATTTAAATTGGACCCAGCGCGAAGTTTGGATCAAGGAACATCTTCCCGGATGCCTTCGGCAATTTTTAGAGTTGGAATTTGGCAAATTGGACATCAAATTTGGATTCAGCGCGCGAAAACGGTTAAAACGGACTACCCACTTGTTATTTTTGGACTCTGGACACTGTTCATGCCGGAACAGTGTTTCCGGCGACGGCGGCGGCGGCGCGGCGGACGGAGGCGCGGGCCGCCCGGTCCACGCGGCAGGCGTGCACCGGGGGCGGGACGCGTGGCGGCTCGGGAGTGGGCCGGTCCGCGGGGCGCGGTCCACAGAGAGTGCGGGGCGCACGGTGGACCAGGGGGGTGGACACGTGGCAGTGTCGGAGTGGGCGGTTTAGTGGACTGGGTCTACGGAACAGGCGGGCGTGGTGCAGTGGACCGGCGGGACACGTGGCGTCGTGTGGTTGGCGGGCTCATGTAGGCCGGGTCCACGGAGGTGCACCGGGTGCCTCGGAACAGTGCGCGGCAGGGCGGGTGGCAGGCGGCGCGTCAGGCGCACGTGGGCGCGTTGACGCCAGGTTCCCGCGCGTGGGCCGCCACGTGTCGCCGCGGCATTGGCCCACGCGTCGCGCAGGGGGCGGCCAGCGTGGCTGTACGCTGTGCGGGGGGCGACGTGGAGGCCCGGGAGGATTTCGGGCGCGCACAGTGTTGGGCCGGGCCCAACACTGTAGCCGCCCGAAATCGGGAGCGCCCGGAAGTGGGGATATGTTGGGTATTTCCGGATTTGTTTCCAGCTTGTTTCTTCCAGGCTATAAAAGGGCCGAGTTCTTTTGCAGAGAGCTTCTTCTCCGCGCGGATTTTCACAGTGCCACCTTCACGAGTTTTCTTCATCTCCCTGTGGCGATTCCATCTGCAGATTTCCAGATTTTTCAGCGGCACGCATCCCGAGGTTACCATTTTTACGGCGCGGCGCGACGCTCGTTCGTTTGTGTTCTTCTTCGTCGCATTTCGGTGCGAGGACTCCCCCGGCTTACCCCGAGCACCTTTTTCAGTGATTCTTGCGCCGTTGGCTTCACGACAGGTAGGGCTATGTTTCCCATGTTTACTGGTTTTTCCCATTCCGAGCTTTTCATGGGTCTTTCGGATCATCTTGTAACCCCTTTTTCTGGGCGGAGTTCTGGGACAGCGGCGCGGTGTTTTGGTGATATCTTCGCGCACAGGCATCGGATTGGGGCGATTCAAGAGGCGATTTGCATCTACACATCACGAGGATTATGCCCTAATTTTCTTGGAATTTTCTGAATATTTCTCGAAGGTGAAGATTATTTGTGAACAGTAATTGTTGCTACAGTTTTTGAGTGTAGTTTGATTCGGGGTGGTTCCCTTGTCCGAATTGTTTCTCAGTGTAGGAAGCTCGGAATTGGACGTGCAAGTACTCGTTTCGAAGGTATCGACGCAAGGATTACTGTGGTATTTTTATTGGATTTTTCTGGGCACTTGCAGCAGGTGAAATATGCGCGGCTTTGGGACTGATTTTCAGATGGTGTATGTTTGGTTAATTTTGGGACTAAAAGTGTAATGTTAAGCCTTATTGTTGTACTCAGGAGTGTTTTCAGCTGTTTGAAGCCGAGGCTTTCGCGACTTGTACCGTGGGTGTTATGTTGGCAGATTTTGGACCGCGGGCGTCTACCCTCTTCACCGACTCCAGGTTTGCCTTGGATTGAGCACTTCAGGTGGGTAAGCTTAATTTAGTAACTGTATAAGGTTTTTATATCATGGTGAATGTAAGTGCACATGTGGGGTTATCATCCCTCTATGATTGATAACAGGCGTATTTGATGTGCAACCGCTATGAGCGAGAGGTAAGCAAGGAATGGCCCACTTGGGTGAGATTGGTATACCATAGTAGGAATGTTTTAGCATGCTTTACTATTATATGCTTCACCCACTTTTATTATTTCTGAGAACAAAGCATGCGTGCATGGACATGTAGTTAGGCCATCTTTTACCGCTGCACTACTTTTGGAACTTGACTTAGGAGAAACCATGTTATCCTTTTCTCCTTCTTTGTTAGTCAGGTGGTCTGTGTTGCTCAGGTTCGAGCAGGGGTTCTGGGTAGTGTAGTCGGGACTTGGTGTCTGGGACAGGTTGGATTAGTTGTGGGGCTTTGCGGCAACCGCGGATATTGGGCGGTTGACCGGACATTTATTTATGCACCAGATTGGGTATCCGATTTCTCTAGTGGATGGGTTTTCCCACTTTGATCAGAGTCATGATCCAGTCCTGCTGATTTTGTTACTGGATACTGAGATACTTTACTCGTGTGGGTCGCTCCCCTCGAGTGCCACTCCGGAGTGCGCGGCAGACAGACTTTGAGTCCTTGAGACTCCTTTGCTTCGGTGTTATGCGTAGGCTGGCATACCCGTCGCGGCAGGCAGAGCAGGCAGTACCAGTGTCTACTGGTGGCATTAGATTGGGCTTACTACAGTCATTTGCTTTTAGTTGCGCTCGTGTCAGGGGGACCGAGTGGAGTCTAGTGGCGGTGTTTGGACCAGTGCTAGTGTTGTTGGGAACCGCTTTGGGGTACGGTGGTCCCAAGGTCTTTGTGAGTTGTTGACCGTTGTAGGGCAGGCATAGGCAGGCATGGCAGGCAGGCAGGCATAGCAGGCATAGTAGGCAGGCATGGCAGGCATAGTAGGCATAGGCAGGCATGGCAGGCAGGCAGGCATAGCAGGCATAGTAGGCAGGCATAGCAGGTATAGGCAGGCAGGGCAGGCATAGCAGGCATGGCAGGCATAGGCAGGCAGAGCAGGCATGGCAGGCATAGGCAGGCATGGCAGGCAGGCAGGCATAGCAGGCATAGTAGGCAGGCATGGCAGGCATAGTAGGCATAGGCAGGCATGGCAGGCAGGCAGGCATAGCAGGCATAGTAGGCAGGCATAGCAGGTATAGGCAGGCAGGGCAGGCATAGCAGGCATGGCAGGCATAGGCAGGCAGAGCAGGCATGGCAGGCATAGGCAGGCAGAGCAGGCATGGCAGGCAGGCAGGCATAGCAGGCATGGCAGGCAGGCATAGCAGGTATAGGCAGGCATAGGCAGGCATAGCGGGCATAGCAGGCATAGGCAGGCATGGCAGGTAGGCAGGCATGGCAGGCATAGCAGGCATGGCAGTCATAGCAAGCTTAGTGGCTTGATAGCTGTTGAGAGGGTCCAGCTTCTTTTTATCAGTCTTTACGGCTTTGGTTAGTTTTTGTCTTTTGAGGACTTGGTGGGCTGACCGTCGGTCCTGGCGGTGGTACCCACTGAGAACTCCCTCCTTTGGTGTAGTTCTCACACCCTCTGGGGTTTTCCCCTTCTTTTTCCTTCCTCTCCTTTGTTTTGCAGAGTCTTAGCGGGTGTTGCTGATTCTGCTGTTGTTGATCGAGGCGAGGGAGTCGCGAGCTAGATCCCTACCCATGTTTGGAGAGTAGCGGTACCCCCTTCAGAGGAGAGCTTCTGTAGATTAGTTGTTTTATTTTCCTCTTTTGAGAGACTGATGTAGTGAGGATATGATTTGTATTGAGAGCCTGTACACTGTTGTATTTATCGGAGGTATCTCCCGGTTGAGTCTCGACCTTTGTATATGAGGATATTGTATGATTTATCATTTTGGGAGATGGACATTGTTGTATTATTTTCAGTTGTACAGTGGATGATTTTTAGTTATACAGCAGTTTTATCTTATAGCTCTGATATCTGTTAGCTGTAGCACTTGTTTTGCAGGTAGGACGCTTCGCCTATGCGGACTTTGGCATAGGTGGCGGATCTGTTGGCGAGCTCGGGTCGCAGTTTCGACCCCGGGGCGTGACAAAATGAATGTTGTATAAGGGGTACTTGCTGGTAGATTGTGCATCTAAAATGTATTAAGTATCATATATCTTACCACATGTACATCGGGATTTCCCAAACACTTAATGTTGCATATGTTTGAATAATTGGAGTAATTATAGCAAATAAAGGACTTTGCATGCTTGAATGGTCATCTAGCTAAGCCACCTTTTTCTGCTACACAAACATATTGGAATTGACTTAGGAGAAACCATGCTTTTATTCGTTCTCCTGTCGTCTAGTCTTAGGGGATTGTGTAGTCAGATGTTCAGAGTTGGGACAGTCGGGGATCGATGTTTGGGTGTTGCGGCGACCGCGGACTGTGGGCGGTTGACCGGATTATTATTATTATTATTACTTTTGCATCAGATTGGAGGTAGGGGATCGAGTTTCCCTTTAGTGGATGGGTTTTTCCGACTTGGATCAGGGTCGTGACCCCGTCCTGCTATTTATGGTACTGATGATACTAGTGACTGTGATACTATGCTCGTGTGGGGTCGCTCCCCTCGAGTGCCACTCCGGAGTAGGATTCCGACCGTGTTGGGTGCCGGTCAGGCCGTGTTGGGTGCCGGCTAGACCGTGTTGGGTTCCGGTCTATTTTGGACAGGGGAGATACTGAGTTGTGAGGTTGACAGCAGAGCAGGCAGTACCAGTGTTTACTGGTGTTTTGATTGGGTTGGTCTGTCAGTCCTTACGTTCTGGTGCATGTTTTAGCCATTCTCTAGTAGGCATCGTAGAGGCATGTTAGTGGTAGCTCTGCATCAGTAGTGTACTTGTAGCTTACCACCTTTGTTTCATTTTTCGCCTCTGATAGTCCTAGTGGGCATGTCTGAGTTTGAGGTCTACCCACTAGGGGAGGCTACTGTTTTTATAGTAGTTCTCACCCCCCCCCCCCACTGTTTTCTCTTTTCTGTTCCCCTTTGTTTTGCAGAGTTCTCTGCGGGAGTTGCGGGACCCTCTTCCCTGGATCGAGGTAAGAGGATCGCTGATTAGCTAGCCACTGCCCGAGTTCGAGTTTAGTAGTTTTGATGTATCCCCAGTACACTCAGACGGTTGTATTTTCCTTTTATTTTGGGCCTGGCTGCGGCCAGCTGGTTGTATATATTTCGTGAGCTGGGAGAGACACTTGTATATTTCTGAGAGCTTACTGTACTTTCATTTCCAGCATTTGTCTGAGTTGTATTAGTTTTAGTTTAGCTCTGTTTTATGCTCCTTTATTACTTGTTTTATATCTGAGCAGGTTAACAACGCTTCGTGTACACGGAAAATTCCGTGTGCACGGCGGATCTGTGGACGGGCCCGGGTTCTGGTTTACACCCGGGGCGTGACAGATTAGTTGGTATCAAAGCTTAGGGATAGGTCAGACGGGACTTAGGAAACCCTAGGCTTTTGGCAGACCCTAGGAAGGCTGAGCGCGAGTGACGTGATATTGTGCGAAAGTCGGTAATTGGTTGTTAACTCTTCCTGTGAGTGGAGAGGGATTGGCATAGCCTATTTCTGGGGGACTATTATGTTGGCTGCAGACAACATAAGGTTACAGAAATAGGGGAATGCCCATGACTTTCGCTTGATTGGGTCGAGAGTGGTTTGGTTTACTGACCCGTGGATTTTGTGTGGCAGGATGCCTCCTAGGCGGCAGATTCCTACTCGGGGTACTCCTACACCCCCGGAGGAGCCGGAGCAGTCCGGGCCTTCTGAGATCAGTGAGCTGAGGGCCATGATGGCCCAGTTGGCGGAGAGTCACCGCCGACAGGAGCAGAGGTTTGAGCAGTTATTGGCCCAGGTTGCGGCACCTCCCCCTACTACTGCTGAGGCCCCCGCACCACCTGTTGTACCACCGACTATTCCACTTGCCCCTACAGCGCCGTCGTCGAGCAGCGGGGCCCAGGGGATGTTCAGGCCTTTGACCCCAGAGGAGGAGCGGGAGTTTTCTGACAAACTCACGCAGTTCTGCAAGCGAGGACCCCCTAAGTTCTCGGGGCGGAGCACTCACCCGTGGGAGATTGGATCATGGCTAGCGTCGATGGAGAAGATGTTTCAGGACTTCTTCATCGACCAGAGGTTCAGAGCACATTTGGCAGTACACTGTCTGGAGGGGGATGCAGATGCTTGGTGGCGTCGGGTCGAGCCCCTAGAGTTTCAGGTCACCCGGCAGCTACCCTGGTCAGAGTTCAGGAGGATGACCCTTGACACTTACTTCTCCACGAGTGTGAAGAAGAAGATAGAAGATGACTTGAAGAACCTGCAGCAAGGTGATCGCCCAGTGTGGGACTATTATCAGGAGTTTACGCAGTTGCTCAACTACGTGCCCTACGTTGCCAGGGATGGGCTGCACCAGGTGGAGCTGTTTGAGACAGGCTTGCGCCCCGAGATCTTTACCATGGTACACGCCCAGAGGCTTCAGACTTTATCAGAGGCAGTGGATCATGCCCAGTGGGTCGAGAGGGGAGATCAGGTTGTTTCTAGACGCGGAGGTCCGGTCGCTCAGAGTTCTGAGAAGAAGCGACCAGCATCAGATGAGGGGGGACAGGCCAGTTCCTGGAGGCCGCCCCGACCGCCACCGCCTCAGTTTACGGGCCGGGGGCGTTCGGAGCGGCGAGGGCCTGGGGGATCCCAGAGGCCCCCACAGCATCAGCAGCCCCAGCGACAGCAGCAGCACTCGCAGCAGCAGAGGTCGCAGTCGCGACAGCAGGGATCTCAGCGGCAGTCGCACAGGCAGCAGCAGCAGCAGTCACGGCAGTTTCGGGCCCCAGGCAGTTGTATCTTCTGCGGGGGTCCGCATTTCCCCGGCACTTGTGATCAGAGGTGGGGGCGTTGTTATGGCTGCGGGCAGGCAGGGCACATACGATCTTCATGCCCTTTTTCGGCATCAGTGGCGCCTTCTTCGGCCTCAGTTTCTCTTCCACCACAGCAGCGACCGCCAGCTCAGCGGCCCTATGCTTCTGCGAGCAGGGCTCCTTCCTCCCACCCTGCAGACCACCGACCACCAGCTCAGAGCGGGCGAGTCTACGCCGCTCAGGTAGGGGACTCCGCGGCAGCCGACCACGTGGTGGCAGGTATCACTTTACTTTTTGGCATTAGAGCTCGCACTCTATTTGATACCGGTGCATCATATTCTATTATCAGTAGAGCATTTGCATCATCTCATGGACTAGAGTTAGGTCGGTTGCCACATGCTTTAGAGGTACAGATTCCCGGTCACATTTTGTATGTAGAGGAGTGTTGCTGGTCGTGCCCGGTACAGCTTGAGTCTTGGATTTTGCCAGCGGACCTGATGGTCCTTAGTCAGCTGCGAGATTTTGACATTGTACTGGGGATGGATTGGCTGGCTCGCTATTTCGCGACGATTGATTGCGCCGCGAGGTCTGTTACTTTTAGCGAGCCAGGCCAGGAGGTGTTCGTTTTCAGGGGGTGCCAGAGTGCTTTCTTTGCCTCTATGGTTTCGACTTCTCGTGCGAGGCAGATGATGCGCAGTGGATGCGTAGCCTTTATGGCATCTGTGGTTAAGGAGCCTACGGCGGCTCCGGGACTCGCGGATATCCCGATTGCCCGCGAGTTCCCGGATGTGTTTCCTCCAGAGCTGTTTAGCATGCCGCCGGATAGGGAGGTCGAGTTTTTGATTGACGTGGTCCCAGGAACTGCGCCAATCTCTAAGGCTCCTTACCGAATGGCACCGGCTGAGCTGCGAGAATTAAAGGCGCAACTCCAGGATTTAATGGATAAGGGTTTTGTGAGACCGAGTGTATCGCCTTGGGGAGCGCCGGTGCTATTTGTGAAGAAGAAAGATGGTTCGCTTCGACTGTGCGTTGATTATCGGGAGCTGAATAAAGCGACCATCAAGAACAAGTACCCTTTGCCGCGCATTGATGATTTATTTGATCAGCTGCAAGGGACTTGTGTCTTCTCCAAGATCGACTTACAGTCTGGTTACCACCAATTGAAGGTGAAGGCCGAGGACATCCCAAAGACGGCATTCAGGTCGCGGTACGGGCATTATGAGTTCACCGTCATGCCTTTTGGACTGACAAATGCCCCTGCAGCTTTTATGGATTTAATGAACAGGATTTTTCGACCATACCTGGATCGGTTCGTCGTTGTTTTTATTGATGACATCCTAGTTTATTCCCGAAGCGATGCGGAGCACGAGGAGCATCTGAGGATTGTGCTACAACTTCTGAGAGAGAGGAAGTTGTATGCCAAGTTATCTAAGTGTGAATTTTGGCTTCGGGAGGTTGTCTTTTTGGGCCACGTGATTTCAGCCGCTGGAGTGGCAGTAGACCCGGCGAAGATCGAGGCAGTCCGGGATTGGCCCCGACCGACGACGGTATCAGAGGTTCGCAGTTTCATGGGCTTAGCAGGATATTACCGTCGATTTGTGGAAGGTTTTGCGAAACTTTCCACACCCCTCACTCGTTGACGCGAAAAGGGATTAAGTTTACTTGGAGTGAGGATTGTCATAGGAGCTTTGAGGAATTAAAGAACAGATTGATGTCGGCTCCTGTCCTTTCCCTCCCTGTTATGGGGAAAGGATACGTGGTATACAGCGACGCATCGCACAGTGGACTTGGTTGCGTGCTGATGCAGGAAGGAAGGGTAATCGCTTATGCCTCCCGGCAACTGAAGGATTATGAAAAGAATTACCCTACCCACGATTTGGAGCTAGCTGCGGTGATTTTTGCACTAAAGTTGTGGCGCCATTATCTGTATGGGGAGCATTGCGAGATTTATACCGACCACAAGAGCTTGAAATACCTGTTCACGCAGAAGGAGCTCAACTTGAGGCAGCGTAGATGGTTGGAATTGTTGAAAGATTATGATGTAGACATATTATACCATCCTGGCAAGGCCAACGTGGTTGCTGATGCCCTGAGCAGGAGAGCAGTACAGAGTCTATCTTTGAGGATCACCGATCAGGCGCCATTACTTGAGCAGATGAGGCGGTTAGAGCTCGAGGTTGTGTCCCCTGGGGTCTCTGCTAGACTTATGTCTCTAGTCGTGCAGCCCACTCTGTTGGACAGGATTCGGGAGAGACAGAGTGAGGACCCCACCTGGTGAGGATTCGAGAGCAGATGCAGACTGGTTTGATAGGGGACTTCTCAGTCGATGCTGCGGGAGTACTATGGTACAGGGACCGCGCGTGTGTGCCTATGGACGCAGAGATCCGAGAGCAGATCTTGAGGGAGGCCCACTATACACCTTACACCATCCATCCTGGTGGGACTAAGATGTATAGGGATCTTAAGGCACAGTTTTGGTGGAATGGGATGAAAAGAGACATTGGGAGATTTGTAGCACACTGTCTAACTTGTCAGCAAGTAAAGGCGGAGCATCGTGTACCTGCTGGCAAGTTGCAGAGTCTCCCAATCCCTGAATGGAAATGGGAACATGTTACGATGGATTTTGTCACTAGCTTGCCGAGAGCACAGACGGGAGCGGATGCTATCTGGGTAGTCGTGGACAGGCTTACCAAATCCGCTCACTTTCTGCCGGTTCTGATGACTTGGCCGATGGAGCGACTCGCACAGGTGTACTTGGCTGAGGTGGTTAGATTACACGGAGTACCTGTTTCCATCGTATCAGATAGAGACCCGAGGTTTGTCTCGCATTTCTGGAGGAGTTTACAGACAGCCTTGGGGACGCAGCTCCGATTCAGTACAGCATTCCACCCACAGACCGATGGGCAGTCAGAGCGCACTATTCAGACCCTCGAGGATATGTTGAGAGCATGCATTCTGGACTTTGGAGGAGGATGGTACCGACACTTGGGATTAGTTGAGTTTGCGTACAACAACAGCTATCAAGCGAGCATTCAGATGGCTCCGTTTGAAGCGTTGTATGGACGCAAGTGTCGGTCACCCCTTTATTGGAGTGACGTGGGTGAGAAGAAGACCTTGGGTCCTGATCTACTGTTAGAGGCAGAGGAAAAGGTCAGATTGATACGACGACACCTCGAGACCGCCCAGAGTCGACAGAGGAGTTATGCTGATACTCGACGGCGAGACTTAGAGTTCCAGGTGGGTGACCATGTTTTTTCTGAAAGTCTCGCCTTCGAAGGGGATTCGGAGATTTGGTATTCGTGGGACCCTGAGCCCTCGTTATATTGGACCTTTTGAGGTGTTGGAGCGCTTAGGGCCAGTTGCCTACAGGCTTGCGCTTCCTCCCAGGCTTTCGGGTGTTCACAATGTTTTTCATGTTTCCACACTGAGGAGGTATGTTCATGACCCGTCTCATATCATCGATTTCACCCCATTGGAGGTTGCTGAGGACCTGAGCTATGTTGAGCGGCCGTTGAGGATCTTGGACCGTGAGGTTAGGGAGTTGCGCAGTCGGGCCATCCCGTATGTGAAGGTCCTCTGGAGCAGTCAAGATGAGCGCGAGGCTACCTGGGAGCTGGAGTCAGCGATGATGGATGCTCACCCTCACTTGTTTGAGACCCCTGCCTGAGGTATGACTTTTGTTTCGAGGACGAAACTTTTTCTTGTAGGGGAGGATGTAGTGTACTGGTTTTTCCCCTTGCAACTTTCCGGTGAATCCATTGTGTAGAACACCTAGTGTTGGTGTCTGGCCCATGGTGCATCGAAGGGGTGCCACAGATGGACCTTGTGAGACTTTGATAGCGGAATTGGCCTTCGGCTGTAATTGCCGAATTTTAGAAAAGGTTTTGGGCCAATCTGAGGTTAGATTTGGATTCAGCGCGGAAAAACGCTTGAAAACGGCTATTTGCTTGTTGAATTTTGGAGTCCGGATGACCAAATGCGGACTTCCGGAAGTTTTGGGGGATTTTCGGTGCATGGGGTGACACGTGGACCGGCCCGAGCCACGTGGCGGCCTTCTATTGGCCGGCTCACGCAGCTGGGTCCACGGGGTGGCGCGGCGGTGCATGGACCGCGGCGGGGGGACGCGTGGCGTGCCCTGGTAGGGGCGGGCGCACGCGGCACGGCTCACAGGAATTGCGGGATTGCGGTGGACCTGGCGCATGACACGTGGCGGCTTCGGATTCGTCGGCCCACGTGGGCGCGGTCCACGGGTGCGCAGGGGAGGGCGCCTCGGTACTGTGCGCGCACGTGCGCGCACAGTGGCGCCAGGCGGGGCGGTCGGGCCGCACTCGAGTGCGACACGCGTCGCCTCGGGATTGGGCGGCCGTACCTACCCCCGCTGACCGCAGGGGGCCAACGCGGCGTGTTGCGGGCCGCGGGGATCCGCTGTCCCCTGTTCGGGGCGACGTGGCCGTCCCAGGAACTTCCGGGCGCGTCGGACGGGTTCTGTACAACCCGGTTCCGGGCGCAGTGCGCCCGGAAACTGCGCCCGAAAACCGGCCCTTAAGCTATTTGGGCTGGGCCTTTAAATAGCTCCCCCATTCGCCCCTTTAGCTTTTTTGGACTTCTTTTCACTGGGCTTCCTTCACAGAAATTCCACCTCTCTCAGTGCTCTACCCTTTGGAGAAGTTTGAAGATTTTTGGAGGCACGCATCCCGAGGTTCACCATTTTACGGCGCGGCGCGACGCTTGTTCTCCGGCGATCCTCTTCGCCCCTTCTCAGTGTTTGTACTCCTCCGACCCACCCCGACCTCGGAATTCGCCGATTCTTGCGCCGTTGGACTCACGACAGGTAGGGCTTCAACTCCTATGTTTTGTGGTTCCTCGATTTCCGTGCTGATCTTGGAGTTTTCTTAGCACCCATTTGACCCTTTTTCTTCGCGGACTTTTGGGACAGCACCGCAGTGTTCTCGCCATATCTTTTCGCTCAGGCGTCGGAACGAGGCGATTCAAAAGGCAATTTTCATCTACGTTTCGCAAGGAGTCTCCTGGATTTTTCTCAGATTTTTCTGGATTTTACCCGTGGGTGAGAATCTCTTTCTCTGTGGTTCCTTGTTACAGGAATTTGGTACAGTTTGGTTTCGGGGTGTACCCCTTGCCGGATTTTTATCTCAGCGTAGGAAACTCCAATGTGGGCGTGCAGGTACACGTTTCGACGGGCTCGTCGCAAGGATCGCGATAGTATTTTTCTTGGATTTTTCTGAGCATTATTCGCAGGTAAAAATTAGTGAATTGTGGACTGCTGATTTGGGGGACAGATTCTGGAAAGTGTGGATGTTTAGCTTATGTATTTTCCTTTGGGGTATTTTGTACAGATTGGTGGTGTGTTTGGACTGATCTTGGACTTCGCCTTTGGGAATTTGGAATAGCGCTTGAGGTGGGTGATGTTGTGACCTCCTACTTGTGAATGTCACTAGGCCCTATTAGAATGCCACGATTATGTGTTATTAAATATGAATGTATCTAGCATGCGTGCATGAGATTAAGGTTCCTTTGCTAATACCTTGCATTGTTAGCAGGCTACAAGTTAGTAAGTGGTGTTTCCATGTTTAGATATGCAATTTAATTAGTTGGAAAGAATGCTATAGCCATATCTTATTGTATGTTGAGGGAAGGTTTGGGCATGTGGTTAAATGAATGTTGTATAAGGGGTACTTGCTGGTAGATTGTGCATCTAAAATGTATTAAGTATCATATATCTTACCACATGTACATCGGGATTTCCCAAACACTTAATGTTGCATATGTTTGAATAATTGGAGTAATTATAGCAAATAAAGGCTTTGCATGCTTGAATGGTCATCTAGCTAAGCCACCTTTTTCTGCTACACAAACATATTGGAATTGACTTAGGAGAAACCATGCTTTTATTCGTTCTCCTGTCGTCTAGTCTTAGGGATTGTGTAGTCAGATGTCAGAGTTGGGACAGTCGGGGATCGATGTTTGGTGTTGCGGCGACGCGGACTGTGGGCGGTTGACGCGATTATTATATTATTATTACTTTTGCATCAGATTGGTGGTAGGGGATCGAGTTTCCCTTTCGTGGATGGGTTTTTCCCACTTTGGATCAGGGTCGTGAACCCCGTCCTGCTATTTATGGTACTGATGATACTAGTGACTGTGATGCTATGCTCTGTGTGGGGTCGCTCCCCTCGAGTGCCACTCTGGAGTAGGATTCCGACCGCTGTTGGGTGCCGGTCAGGGCCGTGTTGGGGTGCGGCTAGACCGTGTTTGGGGTTTCCGGTCTCTTTGTACAGGGTAGATACTGAGTTTTGTTAGGTTTGACAGCAGAGCAGGGCAGTACCAGTGTTT
>JAQNDB010003860.1:0-26958 GCA_029204045.2 Tillandsia leiboldiana
AGGGGTTCCAAACTTTTACTTAAACAAACATTGTTGCTGCGTTTGTCAAAAGGGCAAAACAGTCCAGGACTGCGCACAAGAACTTTGAACCAGTTGGTACAAACGCTTTTGGAAACTTTTTAGCACATGGATGTTAAGTGGGGGCCAACCCGTCACCCATCTTTGGGGGTAAAATGGTATATTTTCTTATTGGTTGATGATTTCCCGTATCTCTTGGTAGCATTTTTAAAAGAGAAAGCTGATACTTTGGATTCTTTCATGAGATTTTGCATCGTATATGATTGAAAGAATGAAAGATTCATTCGTGTTATGAAGTGATAGGGTGGAGCATTCATTAACTCTAAATTCATTGACTTTTCACTGCAAACGTATTAAAGGCATGATTCTCAGACCCTACACCTTCACAGAATGGTTTTGTCGAGCTTCAAAACAGGGTGTTCAATAGATGGCACGTGTTATTCTTCACAGAACCGAATTACCGCTAGCCTTTTTGGTTCTGAAGCTGTGACACACTGCCATCTATGTAATTAACGAGTTTAGTTGCGCCCGGGAACGTTAAATACACCAATAACTAGGTGCGGTAGAACCCAACATCAAATAATTTTTCGCATCTTCGGGAGGTCGGTGTTGTACATTTCCGTGACCGTGAAAATCTTGGAAAAGTTTGTCTCTCGAAGTGACGAAGGATTTTCTTCGGGTAGTCTACCAACAGATAAGCATTATCGATATTTTACCTTGGAATCTCGACGTCGTAGAATCGATAAATGTTAAAGAAATGAAGCTTTTTCACTTTGCATCTGAAAAATCTGCCCTCGATATCTCTCTAGATGATGATACACCTGCCATTGCATCTTCTCATAATAATACTTCCAATATTAATGATGCATCTAATGGTTCTTCAAGTTTATCTGATGTGCAGGAATCGTCTCATGTACCTCCGAGTACTCCGTTACCTCAAACTTTACGCATCTCCAAGGATCATCCTGAATCAAACATCATTGGAGACCCACAGAAGGAGTTAGAACTCGGAGGCAGTTGGTTTGTGGATTCGCTTGCTACGTATCTTTAATCGAACCAAAGAATATAGATGAAGCTCTTCAGGATGACTACGGATTAAAGCAATGCAGGAAGAGCTCCATCATTTTGAGCGAAACAAAGTCTGGGAATTAACGAAGCCTCCACAGCAACAAATGTGATAGGTACCAAATGGATTTTCAAGAATAAGAAAAATGAGGATGGTACTATCATCAGGAACAAGGCACGATTAGTTGCTCTAGGCTACTCTCAAGTAGAAGGTATAGACTTTGATGAAACTTTCGCCCCTGTAGCTAGACTCGAGTCCATTCGTATACTATGTGCTATTGCTTGTCATTTTAAAATCAAATTATTTCAAATGGACGTTAAGAGCGCGTTTCTAAATGGGTTTTTAAATGAGGAAGTTTATGTGGCTCAACCGAAAGGTTTTGTAGACCATAAACAACCTAATCATGTTTTTCGTTTGAAAAAGGCTCTTTACGGTCTGAAACAAGCACCGCGAGCATGGTACGAAAGGCTGACAAAGCACCTTTTGGAGAAGGGCTATACTCGAGGGGGAGCTGACAGGACTCTCTTTGTGAAGCATTATCAAAAGAATTTCATTGTAGCACAAATATATGTCGATGACATTGTATTTGGCGCAACAAGAGATAATGATGCTTCTAAATTCGCGGAGACCATGGAAAGCGAATTTGAGATGTCCATGATGGGCGAATTGACTTATTTTCTTGGATTGCAAATTAAACAAAATGATGAAGGTATTCACTTGTGTCAATCCAAGTATGCAATGGAGTTGGTTAAAAAGTTTGACTTAGAAAATTCGAAGGATTTTTCGACTCCAATGGGAACTAGCCACAAGGGACTTGGAAGTGAATCACATTGTGAGAATGTAGACGAGAAACTGTATCAAAGTATGATTGGAAGTCTACTTTACCTCACGGCTAGTCGCCCGGATATATCCTTTAGTGTTGGGATTTGCGCGAGATATCAATCAGCATCAAAGGAGGTTCACCTGAAAGCGGTGAAAAGGATCATCCGGTACATCAAAGGATCAATTAATTTCGGAATTTGGTATCCTACGGGAACTAGTTTGGATATTATTGGATACTCAGATGCCGATTGGGCAGGATCAGTGGATGATCGGAAAGCACGAGTGGTGCATGCTTCTATCTTGGCCATTGCCTTGTTGCATGGCACAGTAAAAAGCAGAATTGCATAGCACTCTCGACTGCCGAAGCGGAATACATCTCAGCGGGTAGTTGTTCAACCCAACTCATTTGGATGAAAAGTGTGTTGAGTGACTTCCGGATTTCAGCAACTTCGGTAACAATTCTTTGTGACAACACTAGTGCTATAAACATTTCCAAAAACCCTGTGTGCACTCTAGAACAAAACACATTGAACTTAGATATCATTTTTTTAGAGAGCTAGTTGAATCAAATACTCTTCTACTTTCATATATTTCAACTGAAGATCAATTAGCTGACATTCTAACAAAACCTTTGGATCAAAACGTTTTATTCATTTGCGTAAAGCAATTGGAATGCTTTCCTTGAAATAAACTTCTTTTTGAAACTTTTGCTTAGGTTAGGTTTGTTTTGTGTTTTTGTTCTTTATTTATGTTTATACATAGTACATTAATTGAGCATGTGTATTATTGACTTTACTTGCATCCTTTCATATAATTAGAAATCTATTATGCTTTGGATATCATAATAATTCAGTTGATGCATTGATCATTTATTTAAATTAAACCATTTTTATTTGATCAAAGTCAATTTCTCTCTCAATGATCTCTTGGTATTGTTGTTATCTTATTTGACTATTTAGTTGAGTATGAATTCGAGATCAATCCTTGGTTGAATACTTTATATTTTAAATTAATTGATAGCCAATTGAGGGGGAGTCAAAGAAAAGTAAAATGCTCAAAAGATGTGGAAAGAGTTACATCCCAATGAGGAGTGTGAAAACTACCACCACATGGAGGAAAGAGCTACCACCTCGGTCGTCCGAGTACTGTGTGCAGCTACCACATGTATACCAAGCATGATTGTTCATTTTTTTGATTAAGTAAAATGCATGATTGAGATACTTGTGTTACGGAATTTGAGTTGGCGTAGTTTCGTGGAAAGTCTCAAGTCTTGAAGATTGAAGGTGAAGAAAGTTGGATCATTTAACTCAATCTCAAGAAAGAAGAATTCAAAAGGATCAGGTATGTTTAACTAAAGATTTGGTGTGATCCGAATACTTCTTGTAGTGTAGAAACACTTGGAAGAATCTTTCATTGCATAAAATCAAAAACTGGACTTGGGACATGTTCAGGATCCGGATCAGGTTGTTCGATCCGGATCCCGAAGGTGGTTCGTTCATACATCAGTTCAATCCGGATCGTAGTCCCTTGCTCCGGATCCCGAACAGTGAGTTTACCATTTTCCTTGAACGATCCGGATCATGCTTCGCAATCCGGATCCCGAACGTTGATGTTTGGTAAACTGTATGAACGATCCGGATCATGCACTTCGATCTGGATCCCGAACCTTCGTTTTTCTGGAACTGGCTGACTCGTTACGACGATCCGGATCCTAGCTAGTCCGATCCGGATCGCCGTCCGTAAATTTTCCAGAAATGTTAGGTTTTTGATTCTTATCTCCTTCCTAGGGTTTCTAACCTATAAATAGACCCTATGACTCTTTTTTCTAGGGTCAATCCACTGTGAATCCACATAGCCGTCATTTTCATATATCATTTTATACGGCTATAGATCCACATATAGAGAAGAAAGGAAATCAATAGAGAATACTCTATGTTTCTTCATCTATATTGATTAGTTTGATTCTAGGTTTTCATACTCACATCTTGAGTTGAATCAAACTAATGAATACTTAGATGGTATTTTCCGATCTATCTTTGATCTAAGTATTCGGCGGATCATCACCACCCAAAACAACGATTTACCCCAAAAATCGGCGCGTTGATTCGCGTGTCCTTGTGGATTCAAGGTTCAACGCTCTCGTGGATTCGGAGCGAGGCACGTTCGTGGATTCGAAGGGTGCTATTGGGTGAAGACTGTGGATTCGGTCGGACGTCGTGGATTCGACGTTGGACGCCGTGGATTCGGCGTTGGGCGCAGATCGTGGATTCGTGAAGCGTCGCGGAAGCGAGCGGAGAAGATCCTCTAGGAGCGTATGGAAAAGGTTGAGTCGTAAGTGTGTACGGTAAATCACCTTGTACGTGTTTTAATTCTAGTGGATTTCTGCCGTGTTATCGGTCCCGTGGTTTTTTACTCCGGTGATGGAGTTTTCCACGTAAAAATCTTGCGTATTATTTTTATTTCCGCATTGGGTTTTTATCGCAACGATTTTTTGAGTGTTTATACGTTTACACCTATTCACCCCCCTCTAGGTGTTTTTTTCCCCTATTTAGATCCGTATTACATTTAACCCAACAAGTGGTATCAGAGCGGGAATAGGGTTGTAAACAATGGTTGAAGGTGGAAACATCAACCGACCCCCATTCTTCGATGGAACTAATTATGCGTACTGGAAAGTACGGATGAAAGCCTTTTTAATTTCCATCGACGAAAGGGTGTGGCAATCAATTGAATTAGGATGGTCTAATCCAACTGAATTTAATGGTGATGTTCGCACCTTAAAACCTAGGTCGAAATGGACCAAGGAAGAGTTAGATTCATCTTCTTACAATGGCAAGGAATTAATGCTATTTTTAATGCCTTATCTCAAACTGAATTCTCTCGCGTCTCGGCATGTGAGACTGCGAAAGAAATCTGGGATGTTCTTCAGGTTACACATGAGGGAACTAACCTCGTGAAGATTCAGAAACTGCAAATGCGTACGAGCAAGTTTGACTCTATCTTAATGGCAGAAAATGAATCTTTCACGGACTACTATACACGATTGCAAGACATCGTAAACTCATGTGCTAATCTGGGAGAGAAGATTCCAGAATTTAAGATTGTAAGAAAAATCTTAAGAACTCTTCCTGAACGATTTCGCCCAAAGGTTACTGCCATTGAAACTATTAAACACCAGGACGAAATACGTGTAGAAGAATTAGTTGGTTCATTACAAACTTATGAAATGACATTTACTACTAACAATTCTTCTGGAAAGGCATCCACTTCTAAGTCTTCAGGTTATGCGTTGAAAACAACTAAGGAAGAAGACGCGGATACATCCTCCTCAGACGATGACGAGAACCTTTCTATGGAGGAATTTGAGAAGCAGCTCGCTCTCTTGACAAGGAAGTTTCGCCGCAACTTTCGAAGGGGTAATTCAAGCAAATCTCCATCCTTCGGAAAGTCGAACAAAGGCAAGGGTACTTCAAGTCACAAGTCAAGAGAGCAAGAGAACTTCTCAAAGGATAAGAAAAGCTCAGAAGGACAACTACAATGCTTCAAATGTCGAGGCTACGGCCACATTGCAACGGAATGTCCTAACAAGTATCCGGCAAAGAAGAAGGCGATGCAAGTCGTCACTTGGGATGACAACTCAACGTCAAATGAGTTGTCTTCGAGTGATGAAGAAAAGAGCTCCACCGCATTCCACGCGTCCGTATCTTCACCCTTCATGTGCTTTATGGCAAGTACATCTGAGTCGTTGTCCAACTCCACTGTTGAAAAGAACGCAACGGACAACGAATCGGATGATTCGGAAGGTGAAGATTTTGCTCTAGCCTACCACAGACTTTTGAGGGACTCAAAGAAAGTGGCTAAGCAAAACAAGAGTTTGAGAGGGAGAGTGCATGATCTCGAAGAAGAAGCAAAAAGAGCGACTTCTCTCTCAAACGCTCTTGAAGTGGAAAGGGAAAACCTGATAAAAGAAAATGCTTCCCTTCAAGAGTCCAATGAGCAACTTGAGAAGGAACATACAAATCTGGTGGATAACGCGAATCACTTCTCAAAGCTCTACAACGAGGCTCGACAGGATAACCTGGAAATGACAAAGACCATTTTCCAACTCAAGAATGACTTACAGCGATTCTCTTCAGGAAGGAGTAAGTTGGATAGACTTCTTGGTCTTGGTCAATCAAATAGGTTCGGCCTCGGATACACTCAAACTGGAAACAGTCCAAGTTCGAGTGAGACAGTTTTTGTGCCTCAGTCGGTATCTCCTCCTCCGACACCGGAATTCAAGACAAACAACGACAACAAACCTACTTCATCCTCTTTGGGATCGTCAAGATCTAAGGTATGTTTTCGTTGTGGTGTTTCAGGGCACATAAGAAGATATTGCAAGACGGGAGTCGAACGCTCATCTCAAGGACCTCTTGCAACGACTACCAAAATGGCTCCTCCCCAAAAATCAAAGCAAAACTTTTCAAATGAAAAGAGATTTGGTAGTTCATCGCGCAAGACGATTACATCAAGGAACAACAATCGCTATAACAAGACGCCTTCACCTAGGCATATAACTTCTCGACCATTACCGACGCACTCCAAAAGGGTTTGGGTGCGCAAAGGTGAAATTTTCCCTTGTCTTGTTTCCAATGTTTCCTTGCATGCATATGATAGTTCGTCTTGGTATCTGGATAGCGGTGTTCCCGTCACATGACCGGTGACAAAAATAGTTTTCAAAATCTTGAGAAAATCTCCGGAGGACACGTTGTTTTCGGAGACGGTCGATCTTCCAAAATTGTTGGAAAAGGGACGGTAGCTATTCCAGATGGCCCGATTTTGAAAAACGTCTTATTTGTTGATGGCCTTAAGACTAACCTCATAAGCATAAGTCAACTTTGCGACAATGGTTTTTCAGTTAACTTTTCATCTGTTGAATGCGTTGTAACTGATAAGGACCATGTCTTCTTTTTAAAAGGGGTTAGATCTGAAAACAATTGTTATGTTGTTCCTAATAAATTTTCTGAAAATTGTAACTTAGCCGCTTTGAATAATGAAACTCTTTGGCATGAAAGGCTAGGTCACTTAAACTTTAAGGAACTTACTAGAATTTCAAACAAGGACGTGGTCAAGGGGGTTCCAAAGCTTTTATTTAAACAAACATTGTGTGTGGTGGTTGCCAAAAGGGAAAACAGTCTAGGACTGCACACAAGAACTTGAACCACGTTGGTACAAAACGGCCCTTGGAACTTTTGCACATGGACTTAATGGGGCCGACCCGTCAACCATCTTTGGGAGGTAAATGGTACATCCTTTTATTGGTTGATGATTTCTCTCGGTTTTCATGGGTAGCATTTTTGAAAGAGAAAGCTGATACGTTTGACTCTTTTCATGAGATTTGCCATCGTATTATGATTGAAAAGAATGAAAAGATCATTCGTGTTAGAAGTGATAGAGGTGGAGAATTCATAAATTCAAAATTCATTGATTTTTTGCACTTCAAATGGAATCAAACATGAATTCTCGGCACCCTATACACCTCAGCAGAATGGTGTTGTTGAGCGCAAGAACAGGGTTGTTCAAGAGATGGCGCGTGTGATGCTTCATAGCCGGAATTTGCCGCTACATTTTTGGGCTGAAGCTGTGAACACCGCTGTCTATGTCATTAATAGAGTTTACTTGCGCCCAGGAACCTTGAATACACCATATGAGCTGTGGTTTAGTAGAAAACCCAATGTTAAATATTTTCGTGTCTTCGGGAGTCGATGTTACATTTTACGTGACCGTGAAAATCTTGGAAAGTTCGACTCTCGAAGTGATGAAGGGATCTTTCTGGGTTATTCTACGAATAGCAGAGCATATCGAGTATTTAACATTGAATCTAAGACGATCGTAGAATCTATAAATGTTAAAGTAGATGAAGCTTTTCACTTTGAAACTGGAAAATCTACCCTCGATATCTCTCTAGATGATGATTCTCCTGCAAGTGCATCTTCTCATAATAATACCTCCAATATTAATGATGCATCTAATGGTTCTTCTAGTTTATCTGATGTGCAGGAATCATCTCATATATCTCCGAGTACTCCGCTTCAACAAACGTTACGAATCTCCAAGGATCATCCGGAATCGAATATTATTGGAGATCCACAAGAAGGAGTCAGAACTCGGAGGCAGTTGGTTTGTGGATTCGCTTGCTACATATCTTTAATCGAACCAAAGAACATAGATGAAGCTCTTCAGGATGACTACTGGATTAAAGCAATGCAGGAAGAGCTCCATCAATTTGAGCGAAACAAAGTCTGGGAATTAACGAAGCCTCCAAAGCAACACAATGTGATAGGTACCAAATGGATCTTCAAGAACAAGAAAAATGAGGATGGTACTATCATCAGGAACAAGGCACGATTAGTCGCTCAAGGCTACTCTCAAGTAGAAGGTATAGACTTTGACGAAACATTCGCCCCTGTAGCTAGACTCGAGTCCATTCGTATACTGTTTGCTATTGCTTGTCATTTTAAAATCAAATTATTTCAAATGGACGTTAAGAGCGCATTTCTAAATGGGTTTTTAAATGAGGAAGTTTATGTGGCTCAACCGAAAGGTTTTGTAGATCATAAACAACCTAACCATGTTTTTCGTTTGAAAAAGGCTCTTTACGGTCTGAAACAAGCACCGCGAGCATGGTACGAAAGGTTAACAAAGCACCTTTTGGAGAAGGGCTATACTCGAGGGGGAGCTGACAGGACTCTCTTTGTGAAGCATTATCAAAACAATTTCATTGTAGCACAAATCTATGTCGATGACATTGTATTTGGCGCAACAAGAGATAACGATGCTTCTAAATTCGCGGAGACCATGGAAAGCGAATTTGAGATGTCCATGATGGGCGAATTGACTTATTTCCTTGGATTGCAAATTAAACAAAATGATGAAGGTATTCACTTGAGTCAATCCAAGTATGCAATGGAGTTGGTCAAAAAGTTTGATCTAGAAAATTGTAAAGATTTTCCGACTCCAATGGGAACTAGCCACAAGGGACTTGGAAGTGAATCACATAGTGAGAATGTAGACGAGAAATTGTATCGAAGTATGATTGGAAGTCTACTTTACCTCACGGCTAGTCGCCCGGATATATCTTTTGGTGTTGGGATTTGCGCGAGATATCAATCAGCACCAAAGGAGGTTCACCTGAAAGCGGTGAAAAGGATCATCCGGTATATCAAAGGATCAATTAATTTCGGAATTTGGTATCCTATGGGAACAAGTTTGGATATTGTTGGATACTCAGATGCCGATTGGGCAGGATCAGTGGATGATCGGAAAAGCACGAGTGGTGCATGCTTCTATCTTGGCCATTGCCTTGTTGCTTGGCACAGTAAAAAGCAGAACTGCATAGCACTCTCGACTGCCGAAGCGGAATACATTTCAGCTGGAAGTTGCTCAACTCAACTCATTTGGATGAAAAGCGTACTGAGCGACTTCCGCATTTCAGCATCTTCGGTAACAATACTTTGTGACAACACTAGTGCTATTAACATTTCTAAAAACCCTGTGTTGCACTCTAGAACAAAACATATTGAACTTAGATATCATTTTCTTAGAGAGCTAGTTGAATCAAATACTCTTCAACTTTCATATATTTCAACTGAGGATCAATTAGCTGACATTCTAACAAAACCTTTGGATCAAAAACGTTTTATTCATTTACGAAAAGCAATTGGGATGCTTTCCTTGAAGTAATCTTCTTTTTGAAATCTTTGCTTAGGATAGGTTTTGTATTTGTTTTTGTTTTGTTCATTATCTATGTTTGTACATAGGACATCAATTGAGCATAGATCATAATTGACTTTAATTGCATCTTTTCGCACATTTAGAAATTTATTATGCTTTTGCCATCATAATATTTCACTGTTGCAATGATCATTTATGTTAATTAAATCATCTTCTAAAGTGATCAAAGTCAATTTCTCTCTCTATATGATCTCTTGGTATAGTCATTATCTTATTTGACTGCTTAGTCGAGTATGAAATCGAGATCAATATTTGGTTGAATACTTTATATCTTAAATAATTGATAGCCAATTGAGGGGGAGTCTTAGAAAAGGTAAAATGCTCAAAAGATGTGGAAAGAGTTACATCCCAATGAGGAGTGTGAAAACTACCACCACATGGAGGAAAGAGCTACCACCTCGGTCGTCCGAGTATTGTGTGCAGCTACCACATGTATACCAAGCATGGTTGTTCAAATTTTTGATTAAGTAAAATGCATGTTGAAATACTTGACTCTGTCAAATTTCAAGGTTGGTATAAGGTGGGTTTTTAATGAAAGATGCTCAAAGAGCCACTCTCTTCAACAGATTGTCTAGATATATTATCTACTATATTTGGGATTTCAAACATCTATTGATCTTTGTATTTCATTTTCTTTACTGAATTAATGATTTGATAAAGGCATTACTCATAAGATCAAGTTAGATGTGATTGAAGGTGTTCAACTTTAAGGGATTTAATTTTTGTAAATTTTCGTTTCATTTTTGGATATTATTGATAGATTTGGAATAATCTAATTCTTGTTGTATGAAACGATGATTTTTGTTTAAAGTTGATACACATTTGTGCTTACAATCTTTTTCTGGTTTTTCTTGAATTTCTCTGAAATTTTCTAAAGAAAAAGTTGGGGCCGATCCGGATCGGGCTAGATGATCCGGATCCCGAACGCAGGAATTCTTCTGCGGGCTGACGATCCGGATTGTATCTGCCGATCCGGATCCCGAACGCAGTTTCTCACTGCGGGTAGCCGATCCGGATCGCAGTTATGAACTGATCCGGATCGCGGCTAGGTTTTATAAGGAACGAAAGGGGTTTTTGATTTCTTTACTCCAATCTTTTGTTCCAAAGTTTCCAGAGCCTCTCTCTCTAGATTTCATCTTTCCTGGAAGCTTTCAAACTCAGGTTCTTCAACTCCAAGTAAGTTTTATTGATCAAAATCTCGGTTTTTCACCGTTTTTCTCTTTTTCTCCTCAAACGTGATGAATTTCTTGGATCAACTTTGTTTGTGGATGGTTTTTGATCAAATTTCTTTTGAAATAAGAACTCTGGGTAGATTAGTTTTGATTATATGCTAGGTATTCTCCTGATTAACGGATTTTTAGGCTTCGTTTTCTAAAATTTCGGTTTTAGGGCATATAATAAGGATTTTCGAAAATCATGCAATTGATCTATTTTTAAAAGTCCTTTTGCAAAACTAATTTGATTCTTAGCTTCTCTACATGATTATGATTGTTTGGGTACAATTTTTTCAATCTTTGAAAATTAACAATTTTTCATGTGTTCTTGAGTTGGTCTACACAGGATTCCTTTTCTTAAGAAACCATTAGCAATGGTGATCACTTGGATTGTCTTTCTACTTGCGGCTATGGTTCATACGAGAGACACCGTCAAGCCCAAGAGGGCTAAGAAGGCTAAGAAAGCGAAGAAAGCTAAAGATGATTCCGATACAGAATCTGAAACGGAATCAATTGACTGGGATGAACTGCAAGTTGAAGCAACGACTGTTCCCACTGCTCCAAAGGGAAAAGCGCCTGCAGAAACATCGAAGGCTCCGCCTACTGCTGCTGAAAAAGGGAAAGCTCCAATGGAAGAAACTTCTGGGAAGACAAGAAGAAAAAGTGTTGCTCGCAAGAGAGGAAGTGCTCGAGGAATCACCATTGAGCAACCAGCTGCTGGCCAAGCACCTCCTCAAGACTTTGTCAGCTCGGTTAGAATAAAGGATTTTGAAAACAGAGAATGCATCGGAGAAAGGCATGTTGATGTAAAAGCCTTAAGGCAGCGTTCACAGATGTTTGGGACTTTGTTTGACCAGAGAGGTCTTGCTTCCATTTGCAATTTCCCGGAGAACACTGGGTATTGTCTTCACTCAGTGAGGATGTTTTATCAGAATGCCTGCTATCTAGTTGATCAGGAAAGCGGGCGTCGGGATTTTCAGACATTAGTCAAGAATGTCAGAATCAAAGTAACGCCTCAGCTAATTGGTGAAGTACTAGGGATGGACGCCCGAGCCGATGGCACTCATTACCTGAAGAATCAAGCCTTCAACACCTTCTCCTGGAGAGTGGTAGTTGATGGAATCTGTGTTCCAGATACTCGGTCGACAGGAAACTCCGTTTTCTCGAAAGAACTACGACCAGAGTACCGCATCTTAAATCTCATTGTTTGTTACAATATTATTCCAAACATGAACACTAAGGTTCTTCGGTGGGAAAGAATGATATTCCTTTATCTACTTGGAAACCCCGCAGCAGCAATGGGAGCTAACTTAAACATTCCCTACGTCATCTGGTCAAGGATGGCACGATATGTGGAGCAAGCTCATCCGTCAGAGAGACTACCTTTTCCAATGATCATCATGCGCATTCTTCGCAAATTTAAAGCTGACACAAATGCGAGTTCCTATCTGCACAGTTTAGGAACGATCAATGACACAACATTTGTAAAGTCTCTTTCGACGAAGCCAGATGAACCTTTCATACCTCTTCACCGGCAACGCGAACAACGACAACAAGCAACAACCTCTGCACCGGCAGCAGCTCCTCCAGTTCAACCAGCACCTCCGGCACAAGAAGCACCACAATCAACTTCTGATGATGATGCATCTGTTACCTCAATCTATAAAGAACAGCAAAGGCTCTCCAACGAGCAAGAACGTATATCAAATGAACTAATTGAGGTAAAGGAAGAAATAAAGAAGGTAAATAAACATCAATCAGCAATGAACAAGCGAATAAAGAAGATTTTCCAAATCCTCGGCTGTATCAGTTCAGACGAGTCTGAATAATCCGTATCCTTCTAATTTCTGTTTATTATGCATATGCTTAAATCCTTCTGTTGTGCAGGTTTTTAAGTTTTAATTTGAGTTTTTAGTTCTCGAACTTAAACTGTTAACCATTCTCTCCACTTCTGTAATCTTTGGCTGTATTTGTGACAAAAAGGGGGAGAGAGTTTAGAACAATGTTTAGCACAATGAACAATGATTGTGAAACTTGATGATGAAGATTTTGTAGACATCAAGGTAAGTATCTTTTCAACTTCAACTTTGGTTTTCATCTTGTGATTGTTTGCATGTCTCGACTAACTATTCGACTAACTATTTGGGCATGTAATATAACTAACAAGTTGATGTTGGACTAACATTTTGTGACATTTGGTTTTTAGTTGCATAGAAGATATGTTGGTTTTTGACTATGATTCTCTTACATATCTGAATTCTCAAATGTCATGATGATTAGATAAACTCTACCTCTGTACTAGGTTTTATATGCTAAATATTCTTGAGGTATCTAACGATCTCTTTTTGTCAAGAATGATTTCTTTGTGCAGAGAGTACAGATGTCGAAGTCTAGAGTCTGTTTTAGGAGTTTATCTCATGTGTTTAAATTTTTGAATCTCCATTGTAAATTTTTGTTGTATGGTGATAGCAACAAAAATATCTTTTTGAATTTTCTTTAGTGGATCTATGTTTTGTCACGAAACCGCCAAAGGGGGAGATTGTTACGGAATTTGAGTTGGCGTAGTTTCGTGAAAGTCTCAAGTCTTGAAGATTGAAGGTGAAGAAAGTTGGATCATTTAACTCAATCTCAAGAAAGAAGAATTCAAAAGGATCAGGTATGTTTAACTAAAGATTTGGTGTGATCCGAATACTTCTTGTAGTGTAGAAACACTTGGAAGAATCTTTCATTGCATAAAAATAAAAAACTGGACTTGGGACATGTTCAGGATCCGGATCAGGTTGTTCGATCCGGATCCCGAAGGTGGTTCGTTCATACATCAGTTCAATCCGGATCGTAGTCTCTTGATCCGGATCCCGAACAGTGAGTTTACCATTTTCCTTGAACGATCCGGATCATGCTTCGCAATCCGGATCCCGAACGTTGATGTTTGGTAAACTGTATGAACGATCCGGATCATGCACTTCGATCCGGATCCCGAACCTTCGTTTTTCTGGAACTGGCTGACTCGTTACGACGATCCGGATCCTAGCTAGTCCGATCCGGATCGCCGTCCGTAAATTTTCCAGAAATGTTAGGTTTTTGATTCTTATCTCCTTCCTAGGGTTTCTAACCTATAAATAGACCCTATGACTCTTTTTCTAGGGTCAATCCACTGTGAATCCACATAGCCGTCATTTTCATATATCATTTTATACGGCTATAGATCCACATATAGAGAAGAAAGGAAATCATTAGAGAATACTCTATGTTTCTTCATCTATATTGATTAGTTTGATTCTAGGTTTTCATACTCACATCTTGAGTTGAATCAAACTAATGAATACTTAGATGGTATTTCCGATCTATCTTTGATCTAAGTATTCGGCGGATCATCACCACCCAAAACAACGATTTACCCCAAAAATCGGCGCGTGGATTCGCGTGTCCTTGTGGATTCAAGGTTCAACCGCTCTCGTGGATTCGGAGCGAGGCACGTTCGTGGATTCGAAGGGTGCTATTGGGTGAAGACCGTGGATTCGGTCGGACGTCGTGGATTCGACGTTGGACGCCGTGGATTCGGCGTTGGGCGCAGATCGTGGATTCGTGAAGCGTCGCGGAGCGAGCGGAGAAGATCCTCTAGGAGCGTATGGAAAAGGTTGAGTCGTAAGTGTGTACGGTAAATCACCTTGTACGTGTTTTAATTCTAGTGGATTTCTGCCGTGTTATCGGTCCCGTGGTTTTTTACTCCGGTGATGGAGTTTTCCACGTAAAAATCTTGCGTATTATTTTTATTTCCGCATTGGGTTTTTATCGCAACGATTTTTTGAGTGTTTATACGTTTACACCTATTCACCCCCCTCTAGGTGTTTTTTTCCCCTATTTAGATCCGTATTACATTTAACCCAACAACTTGACTCTGTCAAATTTCAAGGTTGGTATAAGGTGGGATTTTAAAGAAAGATGCTCAAAGAGCCACTCTCTTCAACAGATTGACTAGATACATTATATAATTTATTTGGGATTTCAAACATCTATTGATCTTGGTAATTCATTTTCTTTACCATTTTAATGATTTGATAAACGCCGTACTCATAAGATCATGATAGATGTGTTTGATCTTGATCAACTTTAAAAGTTTTAATTTCTATAAATTGTCATGTCATTATTTGAATGTTATTGATAGATTTAACATAATTTATTTGTCTTGACATGAAACGATGTTTTTTGTTTAAAGTTGATGTGCTAAAATGCTTACATACTTTTTCTGGATTTTATGGATTTTTTCTAAATTTTTCTGATGAAAAAGTTGCAGTTGATCCGGATCGGGTTAAGTGATCCGGATCCCGAACGCAGGCTTCTTCCTGCGGCTAGCCGATCCGGATCGAAATCTCGATCCGATCCGGATCACGGCTAGGGTTTTTAATAGAACGAAAGGGTTTTGATTTCTTTTACCTTAATATTTTGTTCTCAAGTCTCTAGAGCCTATCTCTCTAGAATCCTTGCACCTTGGAGCTTTCCTAACCCAAGTTCTTCGAATCCAAGTAAGTTTTATTGATCAAAATCTCGGTTTTTCATAGTTTTTCTTATTCCTCCTCAAAACATGATGAATTTCTTGTATCAACTTCATTTGTGGATGGTTTTTGATCAAATTTCTTTTGAAATAAGAACTCTCGGTAGATTAGTTTTGATTATATGCTAAGTTTTCTCCTGATTAACGAATTTTTGGGCTTCGATTTCAAAGAATTCGGTTTTAGGGCATATAATAGGAATTTTTGAAAAACATGCAATTGATCTATTTTTAAAATTCCTTTTGCAAAGCTAATTTGATTCTTAGTCTCTCTACATGATTATGATTGTTTGGGTACAATTTTTCTAATTTTTGAAAATTAACAATTTTTCGTGTTCTTGAGTTTGTCTTCACAGGATACATTTTTCACTAGCGATCAAAATGGTGATCACGTGGATCATCTTCCTACTTGCTGCCATGGTTCATGTCAAGGACACTATCAAGCCCAAGAGGGCTAAGAAAGCAAAGAAAGCGAAAGATGATTCCGATACGGAGTCGGAAACGGAATCAATTGATTGGGATGAGCTTCAAGTTGAAGCAACAACACCCACTGCTTCGAAAGGAAAAGCTCCTGCGGAAACATCAAAAGCTTCAAAACCTACTGCAGCTGAAAAAGGAAAAGCCCCTATGGATCCAAATCCAGTTGGGACAAGAAGAAAAACCGGTGCAAGAAAAAGAGGCAGTGCTCAAGGAATTTCCATTGAGCAACTAGTTGCTAGACAGCCTTCTCCACAAGACTTCATCAGCTCCGCAAGAATCAAGGATTTTGAGAAGAGGGAATGCATTGGCGAGAGACATGTCAATGTCAAACCAATGAAGGAACGATCTGCAGTCTTTGGGATTCTGTTTGACCAGGTTGGTCTTGCTCAAATTTGCAACTTCCCTGAGACTACTGGGTACTGCCCACACTCAGTTCGAATGTTTTATCAGAACGCTGCAAGTCTAATTGATCACGATGATGGACGTCGAGAATTTCACACTTTGGTTAAAAATATCAAAATCAAAGTCACACCCCAACTGATTGGAGATGTGCTAGGTATGACAGCCAGAGCTGATGGACTCCATTACCTAAAAACTCAAAGCTTCAATGACAACTCCTGGAGAGTTGTAGTTAATGGAATTTGTGTTCCGAATACTTTGTCAACCGGAAATTCTGTTTTCTCTAAAGAGCTTCGACCAGAATATCGGTATATAAACTTCATTGTCTGCTACAACATTCTTCCCAACATGAATACGAAGGTTCTTCGATGGGACAGGATGTTATTCCTTTATCTTCTTGGAAACCCGGCCGCATTGATGGGAGCAAACTTGAATATTCCTTATCTCATTTGGTCAAGGATGGCGCGGTATGTGGAACACTCTCACCCCACAGAGAGACTACCATACCCAATGATAATCATGCGCATCCTCAGAAAGTTTAAAGTCGATACTAGCGCGAGCTCATACATGTACAGTTTGGGCACCATTAATGAGACAACAATTGTGAAGTCTCTATCGACAAAACAAGATGATCCTCCATCTCCTCCAATTCGACAAAGAGCTCGACCACAAGCAACTACTTCTACAGCTCCTATTCCACCAGCACAGCAGGCACCTCCATCCACCTCTGATGATGATGCGTCTGTCAGCTCAATCTTTAAAGAACAACAGCGACTCTCCAATGAACAAGAACGCATGTCTGTTGAGTTCGCTGAAATGAAAGAGGATCTCAAAGAAGTTAAGAAAGAACAAGCTTTGATGGTCCAAGATCTTAGAGAAGTTAAGAAGGAGCAAGCTTCTATGAACAAACGGATCAAGAAAATGTTTCAGAAGCTTGGGTGTATCAGTTCCGACGACTCTGCATAAAGTTTTTGTTTCTAATCCTTCTTTTGCAGGTTTTTAAGTTTTTGCATTTATATTATTCAGCTCTCACATTTCCTTATTTTGAATTATTTAACTCTCCTTAAATGTTGTATATTTGGCTTTGTTTGTGACAAAAAGGGGGAGAGAGTTTAGAGAGAACTTGAACAATGATTAGAGAGAACTTGAACAATGACGATGTGAAAACTGTGTGAATGTGTGAACATCAAGGTAAGTATCACTTCAACTTCAACTTTGGTTTTTATCTTGTGATTTGTGTGCATGTCTCTACTAACTATTCGACTAACTTTTTGGGCATGTAATATGACTAACAAGTTGATGTTGGACTAACACTTTGTGACATTTGGTTTTTGATTGCTTAGAAGATATGTTGGTTTTTGACTATGATTCTCTTACATATCTGAATTCTCAAATGTCATGATGATCAGATAAACTATATCTCTGTACTTGGTTTTGTATGTTTCAATTCTTGAGGTATCTAACGATTCTTTTTGTCAAGAATGATTTCTTTGTGCAGAGAGTACAGATGTCTAAGTCTAGAGTCTGTTTTAGGAGTTTTTAAATTTTTGGATCTCCATTGTAAATTTTTGTTGTATGGTGATAGCAACAAAAATATCTTTTTGAATTTTCTTTAGTGGATCTGTGTTTTGTCACGAAACCGCCAAACGGGGAGATTGTTACGGAATTTGAGTTGGCGTAATTTCGTGAAAGGTTCAAGTCTTGAAGATTGAAGGTGAAGAAGGTTGGATCATTTAAGT
Source organism: Tillandsia leiboldiana (assembly GCA_029204045.2). Lineage (NCBI taxonomy): Eukaryota > Viridiplantae > Streptophyta > Magnoliopsida > Poales > Bromeliaceae > Tillandsia > Tillandsia leiboldiana. The sequence goes on from JAQNDB010003860.1 coordinate 18,064, forward strand.
CAATCTCAAGAAAGAAGAATTCAAAAGGATCAGGTATGTTTAACTAAAGATTTTTGGTGATCCGAATACTTCTTGTAGTGTAGAAACACCTGGAAGAATTTTTCATTGCATAAAAATCAAAAACTGGACATGGGACATGTTCAGGATCCGGATCAGATATTCCAATCCGGATCCCGAAGGGTGTTCGTTCATACACTGGTTCAATCCGGATCGCAGCATCCCATGATCCGGATCCCGAACACTAGTTTTACCTTTTTACTTGCACGATCCGGATCAGGATTTGCAATCCGGATCCCGAACGTTGATGTTTGGTGAAACTGTATGAACGATCCGGATTAGCCATTTCGATCCGGATCCCGAACCATCATTTTTCTGGAAACCGTCTTTCTTGCTACTGCAATCCGGATCGCCCAAATCCGATCCGGATCGCCGTCCGTAAAAATTCGAGAAATGGTAGGTTTTTGATTCTTATCTCCTTCCTAGGGTTTCTAACCTATAAATAGACCCTATGATTCATTTTTCTAGGGCAATCCAGTTAGTCCAAAAAGAGGCCGTCAATCCAAATAATCCACATAGAGCCGTCATAATCAAATATCATCTTATACGGCCCTAAGATCAACATATAGAGAAGAAAGGAAATCATTAGATATTACTCTATGTTTCTTCATCTATATTGATTAGTTTGATTCTAGGTTTTCATACTCACATCTTGAGTTGAATCAAACTAATGAATACTTAGATGGTATTTCCTATCTATCTTTGATCTAAGTATTCGGCGGATCATCACCACCCAAAAAACAACGATTTCCCCAAAATCGGCGCGTGGACTCGCGTGTCCTTGTGGATTCAAGGTTCAACCGCTCTCGTGGATTCGGAACGAGGTACGTTCGTGGATTCGAAGCGTGCTACTGGGTGAAGACCGTGGATTCGGTCGGACGTCGTGGACTCGACGTTGGACGCCGTGGATTCGGCGTTGGGCGCAGATCGTGGATTCGAGAAGCGTCGTGGAGCGAGCGGAGAAGATCCTCTAGGAGCGTATGGAAAAGGTTGAGTCGTAAGTGTGTACGGTAAATCACCTTGTACGTGTTTTAATTCTAGTGGATTTCACCGTGTTATCGGTCCCGTGGTTTTTTACTCCGGTTTGGAGTTTTTCCACGTAAAAATCTTGCGTGTTCATTTTTATTTCCGCATTGGGTTTTATTGCGCAATGATTTTTTGAGTGTTTATTGTTTACACCTATTCACCCCCCTCTAGGTGTTTTTTCCCCTATTTAGATCTATATTTCATATAACCCAACAAGTGCGTGTTCGTCTTTAAGTCCCTTGAAGCCCTCCTGGCACTGGGCCATCTAGACGTATCTCTCCCCCCTTTGGGTTAGCTGATTTGGGGAAGTGGCCTCCCACGAGGCATCTGTAGCGGCCTGCCCGTCCTAAGAAGCTTCGGATTTCCATCATCTCGGTTGGTCGAGCCCAGTTGATCCCTGATCCAATCCTCCTTGGATCCACTGCAATTCCAGACACCGAAATGATATGCCTCAAAAATGTTACGGAATTTGAGTTGGCGTAGTTTCGTGAAAAGTCTCAAGTCTTGAAGATTGAAGGTGAAGAAAGTTGGATCGTTTTAACTCAATCTCAAGAAAGAAGAATTCAAAAGGATCAGGTATGTTTAACCTAAGATTTTGTGTGATCCGAATACTTCTTGTAGTGTAGAAACACTTGGAAGAATCTTTCATTGCATAAAAATCAAAAACTGGACTTGGGACATGTTCAGGATCCGGATCAGGTTGTTCGATCCGGATCCCGAAGGTGGTTCGTTCATACACCAGTTCAATCTGGATCGTAGCCTCTTGATCCGGATCCCGAACACTTAGTTTACCATCTTCCTTGAACGATCCGGATCAGGCTTCGCAATCCGGATCCCGAACGTTGATGTTTGGTGAACTGTATGAACGATCCGGATCAAGCACTTCGATCCGGATCCCGAACCTTCGTTTTTCTGGAACTGGCTGACTCGTTACGACGATCCGGATCACAGCTAGTCCGATCCGGATCGCCGTCCGTAAAATTTCCAGAAATGTTAGGTTTTTGATTCTTATCTCCTTCCTAGGGTTTCTAACCTATAAATAGACCCTATGATTCTTTTTCTAGGGTTAATCCACATAGTCAATAGCCGTCATTTTCATATATCATTTTATACGGCTATAGATCCACATATAGAGAAGAAAGGAAATCATTAGAGAACACTCTATGTTTCTTCATCTATATTGATTAGTTTGATTCTAGGTTTTCATACTCACATCTTGAGTTGAATCAAACTAATGAATACTTAGATGGTATTTCCGATCTATCTTTGATCTAAGTATTCGGCGGATCATCACCACCCTAAAACAACGATTTACCCCAAAAATCGGCGCGTGGATTCGCGTGTCCTTGTGGATTCAAGGTTCAACCGCTCTCGTGGATTCGGAGCGAGGCACGTTCGTGGATTCGAAGGGTGCTATTGGGTGAAGACCGTGGATTCGGTCGGACGTCGTGGATTCGACGTTGGACGCCGTGGATTCGGCGTTGGGCGCAGATCGTGGATTCGAGAAGCGTCGCGGAGCGAGCGGAGAAGATCCTCTAGGAGCGTATGGAAAAGGTTGAGTCGTAAGTGTGTACGGTAAATCACCTTGTACGTGTTTTAATTCTAGTGGATTTCTGCCGTGTTATCGGTCCCGTGGTTTTTTTACTCCGGTGATGGAGTTTTCCACGTAAAAATCTTGCGTATTATTTTTATTTCCGCATTGGGTTTTTATCGCAACGATTTTTTTGAGTGTTTATGCGTTTACACCTATTCACCCCCCTCTAGGTGTTTTTTCCCCTATTTAGATCCGTATTACATATAACCCAACAAGTGGTATCAGAGCGGGAATAGGGTTGTAAACAATGGTTGAAGGTGGAAACATCAACCGACCCCCGTTCTTCGATGGAACAAATTATGCGTACTGGAAAGTACGGATGAAAGCCTTTTTAATTTCCATCGACGAACGGGTGTGGCAATCAATTGAATTAGGATGGTCTAATCCAACTGAACTTATTGGTGATGTTCGCACCTTAATACCTAGGTCGAAATGGACCAAGGAAGAGTTAGATTCATCTTCTTACAATGGCAAGGGAATTAATGCTATCTTTAATGCCTTATCTCAAACTGAATTCTCTCGCGTCTCGGCATGTGAGACTGCGAAAGAAATCTGGGATGTTCTTCAGGTTACACATGAGGGAACTAACCTCGTGAAGATTCAGAAACTGCAAATGCTTACGAGCAAGTTTGACTCTATCTTAATGGCAGAAAATGAATCTTTCACGGACTACTATACACGATTGCAAGACATCGTAAACTCATGTGCTAATCTGGGAGAGAAGATTCCAGAATTTAAGATTGTAAGAAAGATCTTAAGAACTCTTCCTGAACGATTTCGCCCAAAGGTTACTGCCATTGAAACTATTAAACACCCGGACGAAATACGTGTAGAAGAATTAGTTGGTTCATTACAAACTTATGAAATGACATTTACTACTAACAATTCTTCTGGAAAGGCATCCACTTCTAAGTCTTCAGGTTATGCGTTGAAAACAACTAAGGAAGAAGACGCGGATACGTCCTCCTCAGACGATGACGAGAACCTTTCTATGGAGGAATTTGAGAAACAGCTCGCTCTCTTGACAAGGAAGTTTCGCCGCAACTTTCGAAGGGGTAATTCAAGCAAATCTCCATCCTTCGGAAAGTCGAACAAAGGCAAGGGTACTTCAGGTTACAAGTCAAGAAAGCAAGAGAACTTCTCAAAGGATAAGAAAAGTTCAGAAGGACAACTACAATGCTTCAAATGTCGAGGCTACGGCCACATTGCAACGGAGTGTCCTAACAAGTATCCGGCAAAGAAGAAGGCGATGCAAGTCGTCACTTGGGATGACAACTCAACGTCAAATGAGTCGTCTTCGAGTGATGAAGAAAAGAGCTCCACCGCATTCCACGCGTCCGTATCTTCACCCTTCATGTGCTTTATGGCAAGTACATCTGAGTCGTTGTCCAACTCCACTGTTGAAAAGAACGCAACGGACAACGAATCGGATGATTCGGAAGGTGAAGATTTTGCTCTAGCCTACCATAGACTTTTGAAGGACTCAAAGAAAGTGGCTAAGCAAAACAAGAGTTTGAGAGGGAGAGTGCATGATCTCGAAGAAGAAGCAAAAAGAGCGACTTCTCTCTCAAACAGCTCTTGAAGTGGAAAGGGAAAACCTGATAAAAGAAAATGCTTCCCTTCAAGAGTCCAATGAGCAACTTGAGAAGGAACATACAAATCTGGTGGATAACGCGAATCACTTCTCAAAGCTCTACAACGAGGCTCGACAGGATAACCTGGAAATGACAAAGACCATTTTCCAACTCAAGAATGACTTACAGCGATTCTCTTCAGGAAGGAGTAGTTGGATAGACTTCTTGGTCTTGGTCAATCAAAATAGGTTCGGCCTCGGATACACTCAAACTGGAAACAGTCCAAGTTCGAGTGAGACAGTTTTTGTGCCTCAGTCGGTATCTCCTCCTCCGACACCGGAATTCAAGACAAACAACGACAACAAACCTACTTCATCCTCTTTGGGATCGTCAAGATCTAAGGTATGTTTTCGTTGTGGTGTTTCAGGGCACATAAGAAGATATTGCAAGACGGGAGTCGAACGCTCATCTCAAGCACCTCTTGCAACAACTACCAAAAAGGCTCCTCCCCGAAAATCAAAGCAAAACTTTTCAAATGAAAAGAGACTTGGTAGTTCATCGCGCAAGACGATTTCATCAAGGAACAACAATCGCTATAACAAGACGCCTTCACCTAGGCATATAACTTCACGACCATTACCGACGCACTCCAAAAGGGTTTGGGTGCGCAAAGGTGAAATTTTCCCTTGTCTTGTTTCCAATGTTTCCTTGCATGCATATGATAGTTCGTCTTGGTATCTGGATAGCGGGTGTTCCCGTCACATGACCGGTGACAAAAATAGTTTTCAAAATCTTGAGAAAATCTCCGGAGGACACGTTGTTTTCGGAGACGGTCGATCTTCCAAAATTGTTGGAAAAGGGACGGTAGCTATTCCAGATGGCCCGATTTTGAAAAACGTCTTATTTGTTGATGGCCTTAAGACTAACCTCATAAGCATAAGTCAACTTTGCGACAATGGTTTTTCAGTTAACTTTTCATCTGTTGAATGCGTTGTAACTGATAAGGACCATGTCTTCTTTTTAAAAGGGGTTAGATCTGAAAACAATTGTTATGTTGTTCCTAATAAATTTTCTGAAAATTGTAACTTAGCCGCTTTGAATAATGAAACTCTTTGGCATGAAAGGCTAGGTCACTTAAATTTTAAGGAACTTACTAGAATTTCAAACAAGGACGTGGTCAAGGGGGTTCCAAAGCTTTTATTTAAACAAAACGTTGTGTGTGGTGGTTGCCAAAAGGGAAAACAGTCTAGGACTGCACACAAGAACTTGAACCACGTTGGTACAAAACGGCCCTTGGAACTTTTGCACATGGACTTAATGGGGCCGACCCGTCAACCATCTTTGGGAGGTAAATGGTACATTTTTTATTGGTTGATGATTTCTCTCGGTTTTCTTGGGTAGCATTTTTAAAGAGAAAGCTGATACGTTTGACTCTTTTCATGAGATTTGCCATCGTATTATGATTGAAAAGAATGAAAAGATCATTCGTGTTAGAAGTGATAGAGGTGGAGAATTCATAAATTCAAAATTCATTGATTTTTGCACTTCAAATGGCATTAAACATGAATTCTCGGCACCCTATACACCTCAGCAGAATGGTGTTGTTGAGCGCAAAAACAGGGTTGTTCAAGAGATGGCGCGTGTGATGCTTCATAGCCGGAATTTACCGCTACATTTTTGGGCTGAAGCTGTGAACACCGCTGTCTATGTCATTAATAGAGTTTACTTGCGCCCAGGAACTTTAAATACACCATATGAGCTGTGGTTTAGTAGAAAACCCAATATCAAATACTTTCGTATCTTCGGGAGTCGATGTTACATTTTACGTGACCGTGAAAATCTTGGAAAGTTCGACTCTCGAAGTGATGAAGGGATCTTTTTGGGTTATTCTACGAATAGCAGAGCATATCGAGTATTTAACATTGAATCTAAGACGATCGTAGAATCTATAAATGTTAAAGTAGATGAAGCTTTTCACTTTGAATCTGGAAAATCTACCCTCGATATCTCTCTAGATGATGATTCTCCTGCTAGTGCATCTTCTCATAATAATACTTCCAATATTAATGATGCATCTAATGGTTCTTCTAGTTTATCTGATGTGCAGGAATCATCTCATGTATCTCCGAGTACTCCGTTTCAACAAACGTTACGAATCTCCAAGGATCATCCGGAATCGAATATTATTGGAGATCCACAAGAAGGAGTTAGAACTCGGAGGCAGTTGGTTTGTGGATTCGCTTGCTACGTATCTTTAATCGACACAAGACATAGATGAAGCTCTTCAGGATGATACTGGATTAAAGCAATGCAGGAAGAGCTCCATCAATTTGAGCGAAACAAAGTCTGAATTAACGAAGCCTCCAAAGCAAACAATGTGATAGGTACCAAATGGATCTTCAAGAACAAGAAAAATGAGGATGGTACTATCATCAGGAACAAGGCACGATTAGTTGCTCAAGGCTACTCTCAAGTAGAAGGATAGACTTTGATGAAACCTTCGCCCCTGTAGCTAGACTCGAGTCCATTCGTATACTATTCGCTATGCTTGTCATTTTAAAATTAAATTATTTCAAATGGACGTGTAAGAGCGCATTTCTAAATGGGTTTTTAAATAGGAAGTTTATGTGGCTCAACCGAAAGGTTTTGTAGATCATAACAAACCTAACCATGTTTTTCGGTTGAAAAAAGGCTCTTTACGGTCTGAAACAAGCACCGCGAGCATGGTACGAAAGGTTAACAGAGCACCTTTTGGAGAAGGGCTATACTCGAGGGGGAGCTGATAGGACTCTCTTTGTGAAGCATTATCAAAGCATTTCATTGTAGCACAAATCTATGTCGATGACATTGTATTTGGCGCAACAAGAGATAACGATGCTTCTAAATTCGCGGAGACCATGGAAAGCGAATTTGAGATGTCCATGATGGGCGAATTGACTTATTTCCTTGGATTGCAAATTAAACAAAATGATGAAGGTATTCAATTGAGTCAATCCCAAGTATGCAATGGAGTTGGTCAAAATAAGTTGATCTAGAAAATTGTAAGATTTTCCGACTCCAATGGGAACTAGCCACAAGGGACTTGGAAGTGAATCACATAAGTGAGAATGTAGACGAGAAACTGTATCGAAGTATGATTGGAAGTCTACTTTACCTCACGCTAGTCGCCCGGATATATCTTTGGTGTTGGGATTTTGCGCGAGATATCAATCAGCACCAAAGGAGGTTCACCTGAAAGCGGTGAAAAGGATCATCCGGTATATCAAAGGATCAATTAATTTCGGAATTTGGTATCCTATGGGAACAAGTTTGGATATTGTTGGATACTCAGATGCCGATTGGCAGGATCAGTGGATGATCGGAAAACGCACGAGGGGTGCATGCTTCTATCTTGGCCATTCGCCTTGTTGCATGGCACAGTAAAAAGCAGAACTGCATAGCACTCTCGACTGCCGAAGCGGAATACATTTCAGCTGGAAGTTGCCTCAACTCAACTCATTTGGATGAAAAGCGTATTGAGCGACTTCCGCATTTCAGCATCTTCGGTAACAATACTTTGTGACAACACTAGTGCTAATTAACATTTCTAAAAACCCTGTGTTGCACTCTAGAACAAAACATATTGAACTTAGATATCATTTTCTTAGAGAGCTAGTTGAATCAAATACTCTTCAACTTCTCATATATTTCAACTGAGGATCAATTAGCTGACATTCTAACAAAACCTTTGGATCAAAAACGTTTATTCATTTACGAAAAGCAAATTGGATGCTTTCCTTGAAATAATCTTCTTTTTGAAATCCTTTGCTTAGGATAGGTTTTGTATTTGGTTTTTGTTTTTGTTCATTATCTATGTTTGTACATAGGACATTAATTGAGCATAGATCATAATTGACTTTAATTGCATCTTTTCGCACATTTAGGAAATTTATTATGCTTTTGCCATCATAATATTTCACTGTTGCAATGATCATTTATGTTTAATTAAATCATCTTCTAAAGTGATCAAAGTCAATTTCTCTCTCTCTATGATCTCTTGGTATAGTCATTATCTTATTTGACTGCTTAGTCGAGTATGAATCGAGATCAATTATTTGGTTGAATACTTTATATCTTAAATAATTGATAGCAATTGAGGGGAGTCTTAAGAAATGTAAAATGCTCAAAAGATGTGGAAAGAGTTACATCCCAATGAGGAGTGTGAAAACTACCACCACATGGAGGAAGAGCTACCACCTCGGTGTCCGAGTATTGTGGGCAGCTACCACAAGTGATAACAAGCATGGTTGTTCAAATTTTTGATTAAGTAAAATGCATGTTGAAAGGACATTGACTCTGTCAAATTTAGGTTGGTCTTAAGGTGGGGTGTTTAAAGAAGCATGCTCAAAGAGCACTCTCTTCAACAGATTGTCTAGAAACATATTATTATATTGGGATTTCAAACATCTATTGATCTCTTGTATTTCATTTTTCTTTACTGAATTGATGATTGATAAAGGCATACTCATAAGATCAAGTTAGATGTAATTGAAGGTGTTCAACTTTAAGGGATTAATTTTTGTAAATTTGCGTTCATTTTTGGATATTATTGATAGATTTGGCATAATCTAATTTTGTTGTATGAAACGATGATTTTGTTTTTTA
>JAQNDB010003861.1:0-26944 GCA_029204045.2 Tillandsia leiboldiana
TGTCACCCCCAGGGTCGAAACTGCGACCCGGCCCGCCAACAGATCCGCCACCTATGCCAACCTGCATAGGCGAAGCGTCCTACCTGCAAGAAAAGTGCTACAACTAAACAGATATCAGAGCTATAATAGAAAATCTGCTGTAACTAAAATCAATCACTGTACAACTGAAAATAAACAACACTGTCTGCCTCCAAAATAATAATAATAATAAATCCTCAAGTACAAGCTCTAACCCAACTGGGAGGTAACTCCAATAAATATACAACAGTGTACAGTCTCTCATACAAATATCCTCACTACAAAGTCTCTCAAGTAGGAAAAAGAAACAACTAATCTACTGCTGATCTCCTCTGAAGGGTACCGCTACTCTCCAACGCCGGGTAGGGATCTAGCTCGCGACTCCCTCGCCACGATCAACAACCGCAGAGTCGGCCACACCTGCTAAGACTCTGCACACCAAAGAGAGGAGAGAAAAAGGGGGAGAAACCCCCAAAGGGTGTGAGAACTACACCAAAAAGGGAGTTCTCAGTGGGTACCACCGCCAGACCCGACGGTCTGCCCACCAAGTCCTCAAGAGACAAAACTGACCCAAGTCATAAGACTGAAATGGGTAGCTGGAGACTCTCAACAGCTACCCTGCTCCTAACTAAGACAAAAGGGGAGACCCAAACAGGGGTATGCAACCACTAGCACATAAAGTGCACCAACGACCCAATCGAACTGTCTGCCACATCTGGTCCAGTCAAACCTGCATCCACCTACAACCACCTCCCAAAGACGGGCAGGAATTACGTAGGGTGTCCAAACGGACTAGCTCGCTATCGAGTAGAGGATCATGCAGGCTATGGTCAAAATCCACGCTCTCTCTCTCAGAACGGATAGAATCAAGATGCTCAACCTCTCACACAGCGGTCAAAGTACTCGCAACATCACGGGACCACCGTCCACCAGACGGCTCACAACAATACTATCACTGACCTAAACTCAACTACCAGTCTATCCTCGGCCCCCAGGCACGAGTGTAACAATGAAAGTATTTGACCGAAATAAACTCAATCGAATGAACCGGTGTAAAACCCGGTACTGCCTGCTCTGTCACCAATCTCTCGAACTCAGTATATCCACTGTCCAAATGACCGGAACCCAACACTCTGACCGGCACCCGACACGGTCTGACCGGAACCCAACACGGTCTGACCGGAACCCAACACGGTCTGAAGCCTACTCCGGAGCGGCACTCGAGGGAGCTACCCACACGTAGTAAAGCATCTCTGTCATCAACATCAACAATATCTCGAAACAGCAGGCTCGATCATCAATCAGATCAAAGTGGGAAAACTCAACCACCAAGGAAAGACCCGACCTCAATCGGATGCAACTAAACGATAAGTGGGAACTCCATCCACTAGGGAAAACCGACACCCAATCTGGTGCATAGAGAACATCCGGTCAACCGCCCAATATCCGCGGTTGCCGCAAAGCCCCGCAACTAAACCAACCTGTCCCAGACACGAAGTCCCGACTACACTACCAGACCCCCTGCTCGAACCCGAGCAACACTGACCACCTGACTAAACAGAAGGAGAAAGGAAAAGCATGGTTTCTCCTAAGTCAAGTTCCAATAAGTAGTGCAGCAGTAAAAGATGGCCTAACTACATGACCATACAAGCATGCAAATGTCCTCAAGGAAATAAAGGGGTAAAGCTAATAATAGTTCCTTTAGGAACAACATGCCGGAATCTCAAAACTAAAACTGTCCACAACTCAGGGTTCATTAATAGAATGATCAGAATAACTCCTCAGAGTACAAATCCGCACATAGCTACGAAATCCTGTCCCAAATCATAATCCAACCACAAGAAAGGCTATGTGCTAACATGGCATGTTATAGAATCTCATAGGGTAACATTATCCTAGGTAAGCTTACACTAGTCATCATATAATGTCCAAGTCATGCAAATCCTCAGTATACCTCATAAATACTATTCTTGCAATCATTTATACCGATATCAATAACAAGCTTACCTACTTACCAATATAAACTATGTACCCTACACATGCATGCATCAGTCATAGAGGGGTGACATCCCCACAAGTGGACTTATACTTGCCACAGCATAAACATTGCCTTAACAATTACTGAAAATAAGCTCACCCACCTGAAGCGCTTAACCCAAGGCAAACCTGAAGTCGGTGAAGTGGGTAGACGCCCCGCGGTCCAAAATCTGCCAACATAACAACCCACGGTACAAGTCGCGCAAGCCTCGGCTTCAACAGCTAAAAACACCCCTGGGCACAACAATAACGCTCAACATTACACTTTTATTCCAAAATTAACCAAACATACACAATCTGAAAATCAGTCCCAAAGCCGCGCATATTTCACCTGCTGCAAGTGCCCAGAAAAATCCAATAAAAATACCACAGTAATCCTCGCGTCGATACCTTCGAAACGAGTACCTGCACGTCCAATTCCGAGCTTCCTACACTGAGAAACAATTCGGACAAGGGAACCACCCCGAATCACTAACACTCAAAAACTGTAGCAACAATTACTGTTCACAGATAATCTTCACCTTCGAGAAATATCAGAAAATTCGAAAATTTGGGCATATTCCTCGTGATGTGTAGATGCAAATCGCCTCTTGAATCGCCCCAATCCGATGCCTGTGCGCGAAGATATCACCAAAACACCGCGCCGCTGTCCCAACTCCGCCCAGAAAAGGGTTACAAGATGATCCGAAAGACCCATGAAAAGCTCGGAATGGGAAAAACCAGTAAACATGGGAAACAGCCCTACCTGTCGTGAAGCCAACGGCGCAAGAATCACTGAAAAAGGTGCTCGGGGTAAGCCGGGGGAGTCCTCGCACCAAAACGCGACGAAGAAGACCACAAACGAACGAGCGTCGCGCCGCGCCGTAAAAATAGAAACCTCGATAAGCGTGCCACCAAAAATCCCAAAACTTTGCAGAAAGATGCAGCCAAACACGAGGATCAACTTTGCTGAAGGCACCCCGGCGAGAAGAGGCTCGGAAATGGTGGAAAAAGGGAGAAGAAGAGAGCTCGGATCGCTATTTATAGGCAGCTGAAACAATTGGAAATACCGGATATGTCCGGATTTCGGGCGCTGGGAATTTTCGGGCGCGCACTGTAGCAGCCCGAAATCCCCGCGCCCGAACACTGTAGCCGCCCGAATCCCCCCTGGGCCGCCACGTCGCCCGCCAAACAGCGGACAGCAACCCCAGCCCGCTCCCGCGCGCGACACGTCGCGCCCCCCAGACCCGACACGTGTCCTCCCCAAGCGCGGGAATCCGCCCGACCGCCGCGCCCACTGCGCCTGACGCCGCCGCCTGCCACCCTGCCGCGCACAGTAGACCCACCAATCGGAGAACGCCACGTGTCATGCCACTGCCTAGTGAACCCGTGCACGAAATCGTGTGGACCGAACCAATGCAAACCTGCCACGTGTCACCCCCGGTCCACCGTGCGCCCCGCACTCCCCCGTAGACCGCGCCCACGCGACCGTCCCACTCCCGAGCCGCCACGCGTCCCGCCCCCGGCGCACGGCCTGCCGCGTGGACCGGGCGGCCCGCGCCTCCGTCCGCCGCGCTGCCTGGCGGCCGCTCCCGCCGCTGCAGCCGCCGCCGCCGGAAACACTGTTCCGGCGTGAACAGTGTCCAGAGCCCAAAAATAACAAGTGGGTAGATCCGTTTTAACCGTTTTCCCGCTCGCGCTGAATCCGAATTTGATGTCCATTTCGCCAAATTCCACTCCAAAAATTTGGCCGAAGGCATCCGGAAAGTAATCTTGGTCCGAACTTCGCACTGAGTCCAATTTAAATATCCTTGGCGCGCGAAACCACTTTTGGAGCTCCGACGAGGTCCAATGATCACCCACGTGATCCAAAAACACACTGAGCCCACACTAATGTCCAAATGGGGCACAAATCTCACCAACACGCCACAATAGGCCTCCGGGAGCTGTAGATGATCCAGTAATCTCGTCGTGGGGATCCAGGTCCTCACATCCTCCCCCACTAAGAAAAGTTTCGTCCTCGAAACTAGCTCAAATCCCCCAAGGGTCCCACATACCACGGGTAGGTATTCATCAATAAAGCCTCCAGCTCCCGAAACATCACTCCTCCCCGTGATTACTTCCCAACAACAACAACAACAAGTACGGCATGGCCCGACATGCGATTCTCTCATCTCACGAGCCAGAAATCGCAACGGGCGTCCTTCGTACTCCAACAATCACAGATCTCAAAAGGGGCAAGTCGATCACGGGCGAGGGATCCAAAAGCAACACACTCCAGAGCTGAGACGTGAAACAACACAGAGGCCCCATCAAGAGCCGGGGGGAAACAGAATAATCAACAGCGCAACACGCCCCAAACCACCTCCTGGTGTCACTCAACCAGGATCACCCGAAGTATACCCACAAATTCATCCTATGAGGAAAAAGATCCAATAAGCTGGGGTCTTCACTCGGTTACTTCCGATCCAAAATCACCCGAGTGGCCTACTCGACCACGAGCTACCCTCAAAAGGGATCCTCAAGAGGCACAATCTCAAGCCACGGTTGGACACTCAACAAGCCAACATAACTCCAACAGACCCCCGGGTCGAAAAGATGCCCTGACGGGGACCAAACCGTCAGTGAACGGGAGGGAAAACTGGCTCGAAAGGCGATCATAATGCGGAGGCTCAAACTCGCGGTCAAAAATCCCAAACCAGCAACAACGATCCGCGAAAATCCCACTCAAGATGCTGAGTAATCAGAACTGATAGCCAAGCAGGCATGGCCTACGCCCAGGTATAACAATCCAAGCTGGAAATAAAGGACGTACTGAAAGGCCTCAACTGTGGAATCCAAGCTGCCTGCAAAAACAGTGTTTCATCCTGCCACAGCACTCACAGGGTTGGACTAAAGAAGTGTGGACCGAAGATCCACCCACGGTAACTCTACCGCCACAATGGGAGGCATCACCAAAACACACAATTCCATCTCCCAACACAGGAAACACTAGCATTGGCGCTAATACCAGTCACATTATCCATTGGCCATGCTCTCTTGGCACCGCCAAGTCTAGAAGCTTCTCACCTCAAGAATGAAAGTTGGTCTCGGTCAACTTGAATAACATCCACTTGGTCAGGTTTCCACCGCCGTCCCTACGGCTCGAACAAAGCGACCCAAGAAGGTATGCTTCTGCAGCTACAACTTGTACCTCCCTAACTTGGCATACCGCTTCATCCACACGGGCATGGTAGCACATCCACAAAGTGCTCCTAGTACTCCAAGTCACTCTGGGAGTAAATCAAAATATCCACGGAAAACACCACTCCCAGTCCGTCCAAGTACAACTGGGACCTACTATTCCTCAGATCTTGAAGTCCACAGGGCAATCGTCATTCCATTGGGCCTCACTAACAACTCAGAATGCCCCCACCGCGTCCGCAACGCCACCTAGGCGAAGTCCTCAGCTGTCTAACTCCAAGTGGGCACTCGGATCATACACCAACTGCCGGAGTACAACTCCATCAATAAGGTCCTAGATACCATAAAAGGACCCTCACATCCGTGTATCAACGATGTGGCATCACCACCGTATACCAACGGCGTGGCACTAGGTCAAACAGACCCCCCGATCCATCGGCCCCTGCAGCAGTGCCATCGGGTCTCTCTCAGCCCTACCGGCGATATCCAATGAGGTGCTGTCCAGGGTGGTGCGGTCCCTCGAACCACATCAAACACAATCTCTATCTCCCTAACCGGCGGCATTACCAACAACTAAGGTGAATCCACACACGGGATCTCACGGGTAACAGAGATATCCCTGAGTCCCGGTGCCGCCGTAAGCACCTCTCATCCGGTCGCTAAAACCAGAGTGCTCTAACAACCTCCACGAGCAAGCCTCCAATTGCCCGCCTTGCCGAAGATCAAAGTCCTCTCTTGCCGCAGTCAAACATCCTGTGGCATAGTGCCCAACCATCTCAAGCATAAGGTCAAAACACCTAATTGCTAAAATTTCCAATAATTCTGCCGGCATCTCGCGGTCTCGGCCGCACTGGACATGATCCAAAAGCCTCCTCCACGTGCACAACAACAACAGGAACCTGTACCTCTGGTGCACGTGGTAACTAATCTGCCTCTAACCCATGTAAGAGTGGATCATGCTCTAACTCCGACTACCGTGGTGAAATCCCACCTGCGACACTCAATCCACTACCGTGGCGCCCTCCAACCGGGCGGCACAGATTCATCCGCTCAAAGCAAGTGGTTGTCGCTCAATCTGCCTGAAAATCAGGGCTATCACAAGGAAGCACGACCTCTGTCTCTGATCACATTGAGGCGACGAATAAGGTCCTCCGCAGATAACAAATCCACGCTTCCGCTGCGCCACTCAAATAAAACACTGATGTCGCCTTCGGGGTCCACCCGACCTCTGACATCTCGGGAATTCGTCATCCAAGAAAAGAAAATTGGTCATGCCCCTGCCGGCCGATCTGTCCTCCATCATCCGGCGCCAAGCGCCAAAATCCAGAACTCACCTCCTGGCGGCAGATCCCTATCCAAAGGAACTGCAATGCCGCGCTCCATACACGGTGCCTGCTCCCGCGAGGCGTCTAAATCCACAATGAAGGGACTGAATAACAGGAAGGTATCCTGGCGCAATCCACTCCCAATCTTATATATCCTATGCGCCTCGTCCCTCGAATCCGGAGCGCGCGGTTCAACAACTGCATACACTCTCTAGCACAAGGAGGCTCTCAATTAATTACTCCATCACCACCAGCCGCGACTCTGCCTTCAAAGGCTCCAAACTCAATCTTACGAGTCGGGGTGGTTCATCAGCCAAACATGGCTCCATAGGTCGACCATGCCCCACGGCTCACCAGCCGTCAACCATCCACCCTGCCTCGGTGCCTCGACACTAAACCTTGGCACAGAGGGGGCTACTCAGTGCTCCGGCAACTGTGTCATCAAGACCAGCTGCTCCCTCAGCCGCTGACAAGCCTCCGACAATCCTGTCATCTGGGTCCGGGGTTTTCTGACCTCAATCCGGGTATCCGGCCCAGAACCAACTGCTCAAGCTCAACTGCCATGACAGGATGCACACGGGTCAAAACCCAGCGTCGGGGAGACACCGCTCGCCACGACGAAACAACAAAACAACACACAACAACACTCGACCCAATCCAGCGAAAGTCTAAAGCATGTCACCCATTCCACAGCATTATGTTGTCTGCAGCCAACATAATTACTTAGGAGAATAAACATGCCAATCACTCCTCCCGTCCCTTGGGAGAGGTATAAAACTCAATCAGGACTCTCGCAAAATCACGACTCTCACAAAGTCAACCAAGGGTCAAACCATAAGCCTAGGGTTTCTAAGTCCACCATGACCTACAACCTAGGCTCTGATACCACTCTAATCTGTCACGCCCCAGGGTCGAAACTGCGACCCGGGCCCGCCAACAGATCCGCCACCTATGCCAACCTGCATAGGCGAAGCGTCCTACCTGCAAGAAAAGTGCTACAACTAAACAGATATCAGAGCTATAATAAGAATCTGCTGTAACTAAAATCAATCACTGTACAACTGAAAATAAACAACACTGTCTGCCTCCCAAAATAATAATAATAATAAATCCTCAAGTACAAGCTCTAAACCCAACTGGGAGGTAACTCCAATAAATATACAACAGTGTACAGTCTCTCGATACAAAATATCCTCACTACAAAAGTCTCTCAAGTAGGAAAAAGAAACAACTAATCTACTGCTGATCTCCTCTGAAGGGTACCGCTACTCTCCAACGCCGGGTAGGGATCTAGCTCGCGACTCCCTCGCCACGATCAACAACCGCAGAGTCGGCCACACCTGCTAAGACTCTGCACAACCAAAGAGAGGAGAGAAAAAGGGGGGAGAAAACCCCCAAAGGGTGTGAGAACTACACCAAAAAGGGAGTTCTCAGTGGGTACCACCGCCAGACCCGACGGTCTGCCCACCAAGTCCTCAAGAGACAAAAACTGACCCAAGTCATAAGACTGAAATGGGTAGGCTGGAGACTCTCAACAGCTACCCTGCTCCTAACTAAGACAAAAGGGGAGACCCAAACAGGGGTATGCAACCACTAGCACATAAAGTGCACCAACGACCCAATCGAACTGTCTGCCACATCTGGTCCAGTCAAACCTGCATCCACCTACAACCACGTCCCAAAGACGGGCAGGAATTACGTAGGGTGTCCAAACGGACTAGCTCGCTATCGAGTAGAGGATCATGCAGGCTATGGTCAAAATCCACGCTCTCTCTCTCAGAACGGATAGAATCAAGATGCTCAACCTCTCACACAGCGGTCAAAGTACTCGCAACATCACGGGACCACCGTCCACCAGACGGCTCACAACAATACTATCACTGACCTAAACTCAACTACCAGTCTATCCTCGGCCCCCAGGCACGAGTGTAACAATGAAAGTATTTGACCGAAATAAACTCAATCGAATGAACCGGTGTAAAACCCGGTACTGCCTGCTCTGTCACCAATCTCTCGAACTCAGTATATCCACTGTCCAAATGACCGGAACCCAACACGGTCTGACCGGCACCCGACACGGTCTGACCGGAACCCAACACGGTCTGACCGGAACCCAACACGGTCTGAAGCCTACTCCGGAGCGGCACTTGAGGGGAGCTACCCACACGAGTAAAGCATCTCTGTCATCAACATCAACAATATCTCGAAACAGCAGGGCTCGATCATCAATCAGATCAAAGTGGGAAAACTCAACCACCAAGGAAAGACCCGACCTCAATCGGATGCAACTAAACGATAAGTGGGAAACTCCATCCACTAGGGAAAACCGACACCCAAATCTGGTGCATAGAGAAACATCCGGTCAACCGCCCAATATCCGCGGTTGCCGCAAAGCCCCGCAACTAAACCAACCTGTCCCAGACACGAAGTCCCGACTACACTACCCAGACCCCCTGCTCGAACCCGAGCAACACTGACCACCTGACTAACAAGAAGGAGAAAGGAAAAGCATGGTTTCTCCTAAGTCAAGTTCCAATAAGTAGTGCAGCAGTAAAAGATGGCCTAACTACATGACCATACAAGCATGCAAATGTCCTCAAGGAAATAAAGGGGGTAAAGCATAATAATAGTTCCTTTAGGAATAAGCAACATGCCGGAATCTCAAAACTAAAACTGTCCACAACTCAGGGTTCATTAATAGAATGATCAGAATAACTCCTCAGAGTACAAATCCGCACATAGCTACGAAATCCTGTCCCAAATCATAATCCAACCACAAGAAAGGCTATGTGCTAACATGGCATGTTATAGAATCTCATAGGGTAACATTATCCTAGGTAAGCTTACACTAGTCATCATATAGATGTCCAAGTCATGCAAATCCTCAGTATACCTCATAAATACTATTCTTGCAATCATTTATACCGATATCAATAACAAGCTTACCTACTTACCAATATAAACTATGTACCCTACACATGCATGCATCAGTCATAGAGGGGTGACATCCCCACAAGTGGACTTATACTTGCCACAGCATAAACATTGCCTTAAACAATTACTGAAAATAAGCTCGCCCACCTGAAGCGCTTAACCCAAGGCAAACCTGGAGTCGGTGAAGTGGGTAGACGCCCGCGGTCCAAAATCTGCCAACATAACACCCACGGTACAAGTCGCGCAAGCCTCGGCTTCAAACAGCTAAAAACACCCCTGGGCACAACAATAACGCTCAACATTACACTTTTATTCCAAAATTAACCAAACATACACAATCTGAAAATCAGTCCCAAAGCCGCGCATATTTCACCTGCTACAAGTGCCCAGAAAAAATCCAATAAAAATACCACAGTAATCCTCGCGTCGATACCTTCGAAACGAGTACCTGCACGTCCAATTCCGAGCTTCCTACACTGAGAAACAATTCGGACAAGGGAACCACCCCGAATCAAACTACACTCAAAAACTGTAGCAACAATTACTGTTCACAGATAATCTTCACCTTCGAGAAATATTCAGAAAATTCCAAGAAAATTTGGGCATATTCTTCGTGATGTGTAGATGCAAATCGCCTCTTGAATCGCCCCAATCCGATGCCTGTGCGCGAAGATATCACCAAAACACCGCGCCGCTGTCCCAGAACTCCGCCCAGAAAAAGGGGTTACAAGATGATCCGAAAGACCCATGAAAAGCTCGGAATGGGAAAAAACCAGTAAACATGGGAAACATAGCCCTACCTGTCGTGAAGCCAACGGCGCAAGAATCACTGAAAAAGGTGCTCGGGGTAAGCCGGGGGAGTCCTCGCACCAAAACGCGACGAAGAAGACCACAAACGAACGAGCGTCGCGCCGCGCCGTAAAAATAGAAACCTCGATAAGCGTGCCACCAAAAATCACAAAACTTTGCAGAAAGATGCAGCCAAACACGAGGATCAACTTTGCTGAAGGCACCCCGGCGAGAAGAGGCTCGGAAATGGTGGAAAAAGGGAGAAGAAGAGAGCTCGGATCGCTATTTATAGGCAGCTGAAACAATTGGAAAATACCGGATATGTCCGGATTTCCGGGCGCTGGGAATTTTCGGGCGCGCACTGTAGCAGCCCGAAATCCCCGCGCCCGAACACTGTAGCCGCCCGAATCCCTCCTGGGCCGCCACGTCGCCCGCCAAACAGCGGACAGCAACCCCAGCCGCTCCCCGCGCGACACGTCGCGCCCCCCAGACGCCGACACGTGTCCTCCCCAAGTGCGGGAATCCGCCCGACCGCGCCCACGTGCGCCTGACGCCGCCGCCTGCCACCCTGCCGCGCACAGTAGACCCACCAATCGGAGAACGCCACGTGTCATGCCACTGCCTAGTGAACCCGGTGCACGAAATCGTGTGGACCGAACCAATGCAAACCTGCCACGTGTCACCCCCGGTCCACCGTGCGCCCCGCACTCCCCCGTAGACCGCGCCCCGCGGACCGGCCCACTCCCGAGCCGCCACGCGTCCCGCCCCCGGCGCACGCCTGCCGCGTGGACCGGGCGGCCCGCGCCTCCGTCCGCCGCGCTGCCTGCGGCCGCTCCGCCGCTGCCGCCGCCGCCGGAAACACTGTTCCGGCGTGAACAGTGTCCAGAGCCCAAAAATAACAAGTGGGTAGTCCGTTTTAACCGTTTTCGCGCGCTGAATCCGAATTTGATGTCCATTTCGCCAAATTCCAACTCCAAAATTTGCCGAAGGCATCCGGAAAGGTAATCCTTGGTCCGAACTTCGCACTGAGTCCAATTTAAATATCCTTGGCGCGCGAAACCACTTTTGGAGCTCCGACGGAGTCCAATGATCACCCACGTGATCCAAAAACACACTGAGCCCAACACTAATGTCCAAATGGGGCACAAATCTCACCAACATGCCACATAGGCCTCCGGGAGCTGTAGATGATCCAGTAATCTCGTCGTGGGGATCCAGGTCCTCACATCTACACTACAAGAAGTATTCGGATCACCAATAATCTTTAGTTAAACATACCTGATCCTTTTGAATTTTTCTTTCTTGAGATTGAGTTAAATGATCCAACTTTCTTCACCTTCAATCTTCAAGACTTGAACCTTTCACGAAACTACGCCAACTCAAATTCCGTAACAAAAAGCTCCTGCTCCCTAAGAGTCTGTAGAACAATTCGTAGGTGCTCCTCGTGCTTCTCATCGGTGGTGGAGTAAATTAGGATGTCGTCGATGAAGACCACTACGAACTGATCCAGGAAGGGTCTGAAAACTCGGTTCATCATGTCCATGAACACTACTGGGGCATTGGTAAGCCCGAATGGCATTACTGTGAACTCGTAATGGCCATACCGAGTCCGGAACGCCGTCTTCGGAATATCCTCGTCTCGAACTCTGAGCTGGTGGTAGCCCGACTGCAGGTCAATCTTCGAGAAGACAGTTGCACCCCGCAGCTGGTCAAAGAGGTCATCAATCCTAGGTAGGGGATACTTGTTTTTCACTGTGACCTTGTTGATTTCCCGGTTGTCGATGCACAACCGCAAGCTCCCGTCTTTCTTTCGTACAAAGAGTACAGGTGCGCCCCAAGGGGACACACTCGGTCTGATAAACCCCCTGTCCAGAAGGTCCTCCAGCTGCGCCTTAAGTTCCTTCAGCTCCGCGAAGGCCATCCTGTAGGGGGCCTTCGTGATTGGTCGTGAGCCGGGTGGAAGCTCAATAGGAAAAACAACTTCTCGCTCGGGGGGTAAACCAGGTAGTTCGGCCGGAAAGACATCTGGGAAGTCCCTCACCACAGGGATGTCGGAGAGTGCCGTAGAGGATCCGGCGGCCAGGGCCACCGACACCAAGTAGGCCATACACCCGCCCTCAACCAACTTCCTGGCTCGGGATGCAGGAATCATGGAAGAAAAGGAAACGCTCTTGCAAGCCAAGTACACGTTCTCCGGAAAATCGGGGTACATCAGCCGCACCTCGCGCTTCTCGTAGTCGATGACTGCAAGGTACCACGTGAGCCAATCCATTCCGAGCACTACATCATACTCTTTCAATGGAATGACTACCAGATCCCAGGGGCACGGGAGCCTTCCCATCCATATAGGGCAGGAAGGTACAAGGTTGCGTGCCTCCAAGGATCCCCCCGCGGTGTGAACGGTCATCACACTGGGTAAGGGTCTCAACTCAAAATCATGGGTCAGTGCGAAGTCACGAGACATAAACGAGAGGGTCGCCCCGGTGTCAAAAAGGGTTCTAGCGCGATAAACAGAAGCAAGAGTGATACCTGCGACGACGTGCTCAGACGGGCGTGTCTCCTGCTGACCCATCGAATAGACGCAGCCTCCCGAAGGTGGTGGCTTTTCCCCTGCAGATCGGGGTGCTGGCGGTCTGGGGGCCGACGTCATCGGAGCTTTCCCTCGCCCTGCGTGCTGGGGTGAAGGCACGGAGGCTGCTGAAGATGTGGTGCCTTGGTTCAGGGGGCAGTTGAAACGGAAGTGCCCCTGCTTGCCACATCAGAAACAATGGTCCTGTCTCTTGGAGTAATCCATCACTCGGTGCGCCCCGCCGCAGATCACGCAAGAACGATCCTCTGAGCGGTGTCCCTCTCCTGGCGCTCCCCTGGTCCTCTGCTGGGGCCTCCACCGCTTAGGGGGCCGATTCCCGCTGGAGGAGCCCCCTCCCCCTGAAGTCGTCTGGGTCCGCTTCCTGTCGTCTTGCTGGTGGGGGCCTTCCCTTTGGGCGCGCGTGACGGCAAAGCCTCGTTCAACAATGGTGGCTCGGTCGACCACCTTCTGAAAGGTATGCAGATCCACCGCGTCCACCACTTGGAAAATGTCAGTTCTCAATCCATCCACAAACAGTTGCGCCTTATGGGATTCATCCCGAATGACGAACGGGACACAGTTCGCCAGTCTCACGAACTCCCTCTGGTACTCCATTACTGTTTTGGTTCCCTGCCTGATGTGGTTGAGGTCGTCCTCCAGTTGTTTCTTCACGCTGTTGGTGAAGAACGCCCCGAACAGCTGCTGTTTAAAGGTAGTCCATGACGGAAGGGTAGCGCCCTTCGCAGATCCGGGGCGTACAGTCTTCCACCAAATGCGGGCATTCCCCTCGAGTAAGTGGGCAGCCAGGGGGACCCGCTCGTGGTCTTCCATCAACAGGTCCTCGAATAATTTCTCCATCGTGTCCACCCACTTCTCCACGACCCAGGGGTCTGTCGTGTCCCCCTCAAACACTGGCGGGTCATACTTCTTGAAGTCGGCCAGGTTGGCGCGCACGCGGTCTCGCTCGTTTGGTAGATTCGCCCCCTCCTTCGCGACGCTAGCGGTTGCGGCGGAAGTGGGTAACACTACCGTCACACTCGGGGCAATTCCGACGATTGGTGTCGTCGCCGGCCCTGCCGCTGCCGTCGAAGGGGCCACCTCTAGCGCCGTCGGTTGGGTTAAGGGCACCTCAGGCGCTGAGGCCCGGGTAGGGGCAGCCCCTCCTTTGGTCTCCATCGTCGGCGGTCCCATTGCCAGTGTAGCTGGCCCCGGTAGAGGGCCCGGGGCAACCTCCGCCGTCGCAGCGGCCTGCTGTTGCTGCGTCAGTTGGCGCACGCGGTCGTTCAGGGCTGCCAACTGCCCCGCCATCTCCCGTAGCTGCTGCCTTAGGAGCTGATTCTCCGCGGTCGTCGCTACCGCTACGTCCGCCCCTGTGTCCTCGGCTGTGGATCTAGTCCTGGCCATGATCTGAACATTTGCACGAACCAGTTACTCCTAGTTTAAACAAAATGGAACACCGCTAATGCTGGCCCTAAAAGGGAGAAAAAGAGAAATAACACTAATCCCCCCCCCTTTTCTCTCAACGAGCACTCGCGTTTTATTTATTTATCCCGTGTTCACTTTATTACTCAGTGGCCAGAGTATTGCGCCCCGTGGATGTTAGGCCCCGACTGTTGTGGTTAAAGTTTACCTCTCTGATACCATCTTATTCTGTCACGCCCCGGGGCTCGAATCGCACGGAAGAAGAGCCACCGATGCTCCTGATTCGGCCATATATTTTTTTTTTGTAAACCAATGCTCCCCGGTGCGTGTCCAGACCCGCCGCATACACAAATTCACTCTGCAAACGGGCAGAGTCTCCTTTGTATATGCACGGCGTCTCAACTACAAATGTCTCACAAGGTGTAGCACAAACAATCTCTAACCACATCAATTGGGGTCTCGTTCACATACAACCAAACAACTCACATGATATTCTAGTATTCACCTAGAACATGGAGGCCGATGTTTTGAAAGGATAAATAATCACAAGGTTTTGAAAGCGGCATCCACACGATGCCATCGTTTTAGGAAAGACCGTTCGAAAGGCACATAAATCCACAAGGTTTGTAAAATTCGGTGCCCACACGACACCCACGTTTTAAAAGTAGTTTTCGCAAACGGTTTTCTTTGCTTTTCATTATTTAAAATGGCCAAGTATGAGAGAATGTAATAATCATTCGTTTATTCGAAAAAGGGAAAAGGGCAACATCCACTTCGACCCCACAGGGGTGTCGCAATCCACAAACTAGCTAACATGAGTAATAAAAGGAAAAGGAAAGAAGAGTCACTGTATCTGAAGTCACTAAAAATTAGTACAGCATCCTCGCGGCCTCACCGGTGCCCTAGCACTCGCCCCTGGACGAACCTGTCACGGAGTGGGAAATCAGTGACTAGAAATAGCATGATAAGCATAAAAGAAACAATAATAGGGCAAACCACAAAACCGGAGCAACCATCCCTCTCATGCATCATCCACCATAACCACACCCTGTATCAAAACAACATCGGGCACCTTTCCCGATGTCCACCGCCGAGCACCTGCCTCGGTCGCCGAGCACCTGCCTCGACATCACCGCTCACACCCCCCACCCATCGGGGCCCCCATTCCTAACGCCACCCTCGCGTGGGGTACACGGGTCAACGTACCACTTTTCCGGAAAAGCACACCCTTGCGGTGGCCAAACCGCTGGTGTGCGTGTAGCAAAACTTGAGCCTCAGATTGACATTAAGTAAAATAACATAACAGGGTTAGTGCATAAACAGAAGGAGACTAACAATTCCACCTTGCCCCAACATGCTATTTCTAACAGTAAATCCCTATTCCCGCAATCCCCGGGAATGTACCCACCTTGTGTGCGTCGTCCTGCGTTCGTCCAGTCCGCGTCTGTGCACCAGTCGCCAACAGCGTCCCGCACTCCTGAAGGAACATGGGCAAGTCAAGACTTAGAGGTCCGAAACTTACATCGACTCCCAACAGCGTGCGGCGGAGTTCCCCGCACGGCACCGGCCCGTGCGGCGCACACTCCGCCTGGGCGCAGCCCCGCGCGGCACCAGCCCGCGCGGCGCCCCTCCTGCGGGCGGCCCCGCGCGGGCGCGCTGCCCGCGGTGCGGGGCGACCCCGCGCGGCACCAGCCCGCGCGGGCGCCCCTCCTGCGGGCGGCCCCGCGCGGCCGAGCGCCGCGCGGGCACGCTACCCGCGGTGCGGGGCGACCCCCCGCGGCACCAGCCCGCGCGGCGCCCCTCCTGCGGGCGGCCCTGCGCGGCCGAGCGCCGCGCGGGCGCGCTGCCCGCGGTGCGGGGCGACCCCGCGCGGCACCAGCCCGAGCGGGCGCCCCTCCTGCGGGCGGCCCCGCGCGGCCGAGCGCCGCGCGGCCGCGCTGCCCGCGGTGCGGGGCGACCCCGCGCGGCACCAGCCCGCGCGGCGCCCCTCCTGCGGGCGGCCCCGCGCGGCCGAGCGCCGCGCGGGCGCGCTGCCCGCGGTGCGGGGCGACCCCGCGCGGCACCAGCCCGCGCGGGCGCCCCTCCTGCGGGCGGCCCCGCGCGGCCGAGCGCCGCGCGGGCGCGCTGCCCGCGGCGCGGGCGCCCCTCCTGCGGGCGGCCCCGCGCGGCCGAGCGCCGCGCGGGCGCGCTGCCCGCGGTGCGGGTCAGCCTTGCGCGGCACCAGCCCGCGCGGGCGCCCCTCCTGCGGGCGGCCCCGCGCGGCCGAGCGCCGCGCGGGCGCGCTGCCCGCGGTGCGGGGTGGCCCCGCGCGGCACCAGCCCGCGCGGGCGCCCCTCCTGCGGGCGGCCCCGCGCGGCCGAGCGCCGCGCGGGCGCGCTGCCCGCGGTGCGGGGCGGCCCCGTGCGGCACCGGCCCGCGCGGGCGCCCCTCCTCCGGGCGGCCCCGCCCGGCCGAGCGCCGCGCGGGCGCGCTGCCCGCGGTGCGGGGCGACCCCGCGCGGCACCTGCCCGCGCGGGCGCCCCACCCGCGGCCGGCCCCGCGCGCGGCGGTGCGCGATGACGCCGCCCCTCCTCCCTCCTCGTGACCAACAAAACGAAAGGAAAAGATTACCCGAACGAAAACGCACCCCGACTCACCTCGATGCGCGAAAGAGGAGGAAGGAGAGGGATCGTCCGCTTGCCTCCACTGGTCTACCCTCGCCCGAGTGCTTGGTTACTCCTTGCCGGCGGCTACGAGGGAAGAAGTAAAAGAAAAGAGGCGGCCACAAAAACAAAAGGAACCCTAATTCTCTTTCCCATCCGGTTATATATATACTAAAAAGTTAGGGTTTACCTTAAAAGATGTGCGGGTTGCCAACACGGATCCCGAGACGCCTAAGGGGACCCCAACTTCGAGAATTAATTCTGGTCAGACCGGAAGTCGAAAATTGAAACCGATTGCGCCCGCGCGCTCCGCTCCGCGAGCTCTACCGCCTAAAATTATCTGCGGGCCCCGACGGTCTGTCCGGAAAAACACCAAAATGAGGCCCTCGGTCGGACATTACAAGAAGAGGGTGACCAGAAGGGTTAAGGAAAGACCGGGTCTTACACAGACGCTTCATCATCTGGTGCTGGTGCTTGCCGTGACGGAGATGCGGAAGTGCCGACGCATGGTTTCGTACCGCATGAAGGAGTCGGAGTGACATGAGGTAGCTTATGAAGGACTTAACAATGGTGGATTCATTGATCATGCCTAAGCAATGTTGATATGATGTTGAACTGATATCAATTTGAAACTTTTTCAAGATCCTCATAATGATCAATGGAAAAGGGAGTCTTTTGGTAGGATGGGGATGCTCAACATATCTAGTCATCCTATTCCAAATAATGTATGGGATATTCATGTTCAATCCCACTGTCTCAGATGGATGTCCTAGAAGATACAAAAACAGCATTCGATCCCATCTCACAACCTTTGTCTGCATGTTTGGAAGCATATTGTAACATGTAATGAAATTTAGAAATCGGTACTCAAGACGGAGTTGTTTGGACTTGACAGATTTCTCCGTTGATTGAGTGCCTTCCAGACATATTCCCTTTATAACTGTTTCCCACATTGTGTTTGTCAAGCTCCTTCCTGTCAAGTAGTTAATTCCTGATCTGCTCGCTTGCATTGTCACGCCCCGGGGTCGAAACTGCGACCCGGGCTCGCCAACAGATCCGCCACCTATGCCAAAACCCGCATAGGCGAAGCGTCCTACCTGCAAAAAGAACTACAGCTAACAGATATCAGAGCTAAAAGATAAAACTGCTATAGAAATAAAATCAACCACTGTACAACTGAAGATAAAACAACAAGGTCCCTCTCCCCAAAAGATAATCATACAATAACCTCGAGTACAAAACTCATAGCTCAACAGGGAGATATCTCAAATAAAACATCAGTGTACAAGCTCTCAATACATCATATCCTCACTACATCAGTCTCACAAAAGAGGAAATAAATACCACTCTACCGACTATACTGAAGATCTCCTCCAAAGGGGGTACCGCTACTCTCCAAAGATGGGTCTGGATCTAGCTCGCTACTCCCTCACCACGCACAGCAACCACAGAACGGCAACACCCGCCAAGACTCTGCAAAACAAAGAGGAGAAAGGACAAAAGGGGGAAAACCCCCAACGGGCGTGAGAACTACGCAATAAGGGAGTTCTCAGTGGGTATCGCCACTAGGCCCGACGATCTGCCCACCAAGACTACTAGAGGCAAAAGATAACCGATGCAGTAAAACTGAAAGAAGAAGCTGGAAACACTCTACAGCTACCATGCCTCTATCCAAATGCTCAAATGGGGAAACTCTGATGAAGATATGCAACACTCGCACACGAGGTGCTCAATCGACCCAATCGAGCTGACTGCCACATCGGGTCCAGTCAAACCTGCGCCCACCTACAACCACCTCCCGCTGACGGGCAGGAATTACGTAGGGCGTCCAAACGGACTAACTCGCTATCGAGTAGTGGCTCATGCAGGCTATAGTCAAATCCATGCCCTCTCTCTCTCAGAACGGAAAGACTCAAGATGCTCAACCTCTCACACAATGGTCAAAGAACTCACAACGACCACGGGGCCACCGTCAAACCCCGAACGGTTCCCAACAATACTAGCACTGGTCTAAACACAGCTACTAGACTCCACTCGGTCCCCCAGGCACGAGTGTAACAAAAAGTATCTGCCTGAATAACCCAATCGATAGACCAGTAATCACTGGTACTGCCTGCTCTGCTGGTACGGTCGCATCCCAAGGTAAGTAATAGATCGGCATCGAACCGTCCGATCGCACACAAAAGTAGGTAACAGACTGGCCTCGATCCGTCCAGTCGCACACTCCGGAGTGGCACTCGAGGGGAGCGACCCACACGAGTAAAGTAACTCTGTCATCAGTATCACAAGTATCTCTGTAACCACTGTCTCATAATAGCAGGACTGGATCAAGACTATGATCAAAGTGGGAAACTCCGTCCCCTAACAAAACCCCGATCTGACGCAATAGTACTCAAAAAGTGGGAAACACCATCCACTAGAACAAATCTGATACCCAATCTGATGCAATAGTCAACATCCGGTCAACCGCCCAAAGTCCGCGGTCACCGCAATAACCCACGACCCACAATTGGGTAAAATAATCAAGATCCGGTCAACCGCCTACTGTCCGCGGTTGCCGCAATAACCCACGACCCACAATTGGGTAAAATAATCAAGATCCGGTCAACCGCCTACTGTCCGCGGTTGCCGCAATAACCCACGATCCAACATCAAGCACACCCTGTCTCTGACCCGAAGGTCCCAGCTACACTACCCCAAACCTCTGCTCGAACCCGAGCAACACAGACCGCCTGACTAACAAGAAGGAGAAAGGAATAACATGGTTTCTCCTAAGTCAAGTTCCAAAATGTAGTGCAGCAGTAAAAGATGGCCTAACTATATGCCCATACACATATGTCCATACAAGCATGCATTTGTCCTTAAGAAGGATAAAGAAAATAAACCTCATGCCAGAATTAACAATGACCATACCTGTCCATGATTTTCGATCCATAATCACTCCTTGGAGTAGAACCTGCACATAACTACATAATCCTATCCCAATGCATAAACCAGCCTCATAAAAGGTTATGTGCTAATATGGCATGATAATTAATCCTGATATGGTAACCTTGCCTTAGGTGGGCTTCCACTAATCACCAACATGAATATTTGATTATACCATTGTCATACTATGAGAAATTCACTTGCAATTTCCATAGAATCCTCACTGTTAAACTTACCGACCAATTTCAGTTATTGTACCGTACACCTGCATGCAATGCTAACATATAACAATATAGAGAACCGTCCACCGGTTCCGGGAATAAGGCACCCACCTGAAAAGCTGACTGTCCAAAGCCCAACAGCTGAAAACACCAGATAACTCTAATCCCTTGCTCCAATAAGTTCAGCACACCCGTAACTCTCCTGGCACAATACAAAGCTCACTAATTACACTAAGGCTCCCAAATATAACTCTTATAATCCCATACAACAACAGTCCCGAAACTGTTAAATTATCACCTGCAGAAAGTGCCCAGAAAATTCCAAGAAAAATACCACAGCGATCCTCGCGTCGATAGCTTCGCAACGGTACCTTGTACGCCCAAATCGGAGTTCGGTAAGTCAAGATAAAAATTCGACAAGGTGGTACACTCAAAAGATTTCAGCACAAAAGACTGTAGCACTGTACACAGAGAAACAGTGATTCTCACCTCTGATGAAATCTCAGAAAAATCCAATAAAAATACGAGCGCGTTCCTTGCGATCTGTAGATGAAAAAGTTGTATAAGCTCGTTTCCGGCTGACACTTGGGCGCAAAGATATGGCCAAAACACCTCGATGCTGTCCCACAAAGCCAAACAGAAAAAGGGTCACAGTGTTGCCTCGGGATCCGTGCCAAAAACTCGCAACGGGAAAGCCGCGATCAATACGAAAGATGAAGCCCTACCTCTTAGGAGTCTGTTGGCGCAAGAATCACAGAAAAAGGAGCTCGGGGTAGCCCAGGGGAGCTAAAACACTGCTGCTGCGCCGAAGAAGAACACTAGAAAGCAACGTCGTGCCGCACCGTAAAATGGGGAACCTCGGGATTCGTGCCTTCAAAAATCCTAGAACTTGGCAGGAAGATCAATCACTTAGAGGTGAAAAACTTCCAAGAAGGGAGCTCGGGGAGATCAAGCTTGGGCTGAGAGGAAAAAAGCCAAAGAAGAGGGCTCGGGCTGCCTATTTATAGGCTGAAGAAAACAATTGGAAAATTCCCATTTTGTCCGATTTTCCGGGCGCCCGAAATTTTTCGGGCGCGCACAGTGCGGCCCGGCCCAAAACTTTCGGGCGCGCACAGTGCGGCCCGGTCCACCACACAGCCCAGTCCACACTCCCCCGGGCCCCCACTGCACCCGGTGCACCTGCGCCCGCGAATGGCAGCGCGACACGTGGCCCGGCAACCCGTGCACCACGCACGTCGCGCCGTGGACCGCGCACGTCGCGGCTGACCCGGGCCGTACGGCCACCTGCCCCGGGCGTACGGCACCTGCCCCGGCCAACGACTCCACAGGTTGTGTGGACCGGGAGCACAACACCGAACCAATCACCTCTCGCCACGTGTCCACCCGGTCTACCGTGCACCCGGACCAAAATTCAGTGGACCGCGCCTGCTGAACCGGCCAACCGGAGAGCGCCACGTGGCCCGCCCCCGGTGCACGACCTCCGCGGTGGACCGCGCGCCTGCCCGCGCCCCTGCGCGCCTGCCGCTCGGCCGCGCGCCGCCTGCCCGAGCGCCTTCCGCCGCCTTCCGCCGCTGCCCCGCCGCCGCCAGCCGCCGCCGGTGATCGCCGGAAGTACTGTTCCGGCATGAACAGTAACCGCCAACCCAAAAACATCAAGCAAATAGCCCATCTTGACCGTTTTCTCGCGCGCTGATGTCCAAAAACGACGTCCATTTTGCCAAATTCCAAACCTATAATTTGCCGGAGGCTCCCGCAAACCCCAAAAACTGCCAAAACTTCCGGGAGCCCGCTTTTGGGCATCCGGACTCAGAATTAAGCAAACAAAAAAGCCATTTCCAAGCGTTTTTTTCCGCACTGAACCCAAATCCACCCTCTGTTTGGCCAAAATCCTTTCCTAAAATTCGGCAAAAGCAGCCGAAGGCCAATACAGCCAACCAAAGCTCACAGGGTCCATCTCTTGTGTCCAAATAGGCGCGCGAACACCGCCGACAAGCCACGTAGGCTTCCAGAAGCTGCTGGTCACACTGTAGAAGCCCGGCAAAGGTCCGGGTCACCACATCCTCCCCTACTAAAAGAAAGTTTCGTCCCCGAAACTAGAGCAACTCCCAAGGAGTCTTAGAAACCAGGGGTCAAAATTCAACACCGCCGTCTCCAGCTCCCAAGTCACCTATCACTCCCCGTGATTACTCCTCAGCAACAACAACAGCAACAACCAGTACGGCATAGCCCGATTGCGCAATTCCCTCACCTCACGAGTCGGAATTCGCAACGGGCGTCCCTCGTACTCCAAACTCTCACAGACCCCAAAAGGAACGAGTCAATCACGGGTGAGGGGTCCAAAACATAACACTCTTGAGCTGAGACGCAGAAAAACCTCCAAACACCAACAAAAGACTGGGGGAAAGGAACGAACAGCCTGAGTAACACGCTCTAAAATCACTCCCAAGAGCCAGCTCAACCCAAGCGACCCGAAACACAACCACACAAACACCTGCACAGAAAAAGGGGCCCAAACAAGCAGGGGTTCACACTCGGTCGCCCTCAACACTTAACCACCTAAGTGGATTGCTCAGCCGCAGCCTCTCATCAAAAGGGATCCTCAGGGACTCAACTCAAACCCTGCACACAAGGATAGCCCCACACAGTGCCAGCTATGGAACCGTCAAACTCGACTCCCAAATAGCTCTTCGGCTCCAGGCATCCGCCACCACAGTGGCTCTGTCGGGGTGATACTGGATGCTCACAAAATCCAATGGTGGCTCTACAGCCACTACGGGAGGTATCACTATAACTCACAAATCCATCTCCCACCACTGACTAGGTTAGAATCGGCGCTGGTACCAATCTCATCACCCGGTCATCAAGCTCTGCTGGCACTATCCAGTCCAAAAACTCCTCACCCCAACAATGACCGTCGATCTCGGCCAGCCTTAAATAGCATCCACTTTGGCCGAATTTCCACTGCCGCCCCTTCGGCTAGAAAAGGTAATCCAGGAAGATAAGCTCTCGAAGCTAAAACTTGTACCACAACGACTAGGCATAAAGCTTCATCCCCACAGACTTGTCACAACGACTACAAAAGCTGCACAAGCTCTAAACCACTCAGGGAGGGGGGAAAACCAAAATATCCCAGGAGAACGCCGCTATCAAACCGTTCAAGGCCAACAGAAATACAAAAATTCCTCAATCTAGAGGCAACAGGGCATTAGTCAATCCATTGGCTTCACTGTACTCGTAATGCCCCTACTGTGTCCTGAACACCATCTAGAAGTGCCCTCAGCTGAAATTCCAAATTGGCGCAGGCATCACACAATATCTGCCGAAATATACCTCCTTCAAAAGGTTCTAAATAATACCTGGACTTGCCTGGACTCCGATCCCAAAGGGCTCTCACCGTCGTGTATCAACGACGTGGCACTAGGTCAAACAGACCCTCTATCCATCAAATCCACGCACCTAAGAACTCAACTCTCGTAGCTCTAAAGGCGGTATCCAATGAGGGGCTAATGAAGTTGGCGCGGTTTCCAGAATCACGTCAATCGCAATCTTAATCTTCCTTTCTGGCGGCCTAATCATCGGCTTAGGTGGACTTACACCTGGGATTTCATGGACAATAGGGACATCCTTAAGTCCCGCTGCCGCCGTAGGCACCTCTCACACGGACGCTGTAACCTGTGTGCTCAAAAAGTCTCAACAAACAAAATGCCTTCCATTATCCGCCTCGCAAAAGTCAAAGTCCTTTCTCTCAGCAGTCAAACATCCTGTGGCACTATGCCAACCGATCCCAAGCACTGGGTCATAACACTGAGCTGCCGTAGAAACCAATAAGTCTGCCGGCATAACTTACGGCCTCAGCTGCACTGGACAAGCCTCCTCCACTTGCACAATGCCAACAGTAACCTGTACCTCAAGTGCAAGTGGTAACGACTCTACCGCTAGCCCATGCAGGAACGCAACATGTCCTAACTCCGACTGCTGTGAAAAAAATCACACCTGCGACAACTCAATCCACTACCGTGGCGCCCTCCAACCGGGCGGCACAGATTCATCCGCTCGATGCAAGTGGTCGTCGCTCAGCCTGCCAAAATATCTAGACCCAATCACAAAGGGAGCACGACCTCTGTCCATGCTCACACTGAGATGCCGAACGTGGTCTCTCGCAAACAACCAATCCACGCTACCGCTGCGCCACTCTGATGAAAGGGTTGTTGCTGTCATCGGGGTCCACCCAACCCCTGACGTCTCAGAAATCCACCTGGGTATCATCGTCATACGACCAAGCACAATTGATTCATGCAATTCCTTATACAATTATCCTTACTAAGCTTACCCCTCAATCACATATATCGCACCCCAACATGCCAGTTATCAATCACACAGGGTAACATCCCCCCTTGGGTAAGCTTTACATTAACCATCCACAAGGATATCCACCACCCAGGAAAGCAAAACGAAAATGTCTCTGCCTGCCGATCTGTCCTCCATCACCTAGCGCCAAGCGCCTCCCTCCAGAACTCGCCTCTAGCGGCAGATCCCCATCCAAGGAACTTCAGTGTCCAGCTCCAAACACAATGCCTACTCCGACGAGGCATCCACAGTCCGAAACCCGAACAGGAGGGACCGAAAAGAAACTAAGGAGTATCCTGGCGCAATCCACTCCCAATCTCACTTATCCTATGTGCCTCGTCCCTCGAAACCTGGAGCGCCAGTTCAACAACTGCATAAACTCTCTAGCACAGGGAGGCTCTCAATTGATCACTCCATCACCCCCAACCACGACTCTGCCTCCCAAAGGCTCCAAGCTCAATCTTACGAGTCGGGGTGGTTCATCTGCCAATCTGGCTTGCTAAATCAAACATGCCCCACAGCTCCTCTGCTGTCAACCATCCACCCTACCTCAGTGCCTTGGCACTAAACATTGGCACGGAAGGGGCCACTCGCTCTATTGGCACTACAGAAATTCCTGCCGCTGAGGGTACTACATCCTGGTGGTCTCAAAAGAAAAGTACAGTCGGGCTGCCCACTGCTCTGACAACTGCGTCACCAAACTAGCTGCTCACTCTGCCGCTGATATGCCTCTGACAATCCTGTCATCTGGGTCCGGAGTTCTCTGACCTCAATCCGGGTATCCGGCCCAAAACCAACCGCTCAAGCTCAACTGCCATGACAGGATGCACAAGGGTCCCCAAACCCAGCGTCGGGGAGACAACCGCTCGCCACGACGAAACCACAAATCAGCACACAACAAACGCTCGACCCAATCCAGCGAAAGTCTTAGAGCATGTCACCCATTCCACAGCGTTATGTTGTCTGCAGCCAACATAACTACTTAGGAGAATAAACATGCCAATCACTCATCCCGTCCCTCGGGAGAGGTGTAAAACTCAATCAGGACTCTCGCTACAATCACGACTCTCACGAAGTCATCCTAGGGTCCAACCACAAGCGTATGGTTTCTAAGTCCACCATGACCTACAACCTAGGCTCTGATACCACCTAATCTGTCACGCCCCGGGGTCGAAACTTGCGACCCGGGCTCGCCAACAGATCCGCCACCTATGCCAAAACCCGCATAGGCGAAGCGTCCTACCTGCAAAAAGAACTACAGCTAACAGATATCAGAGCTAAAAGATAAAACTGCTATAGAAATAAAATCAACCACTGTACAACTGAAGATAAAACAACAAGGTCCCTCTCCCCAAAAGATAATCATACAATAACCTCGAGTACAAAACTCATAGCTCAACAGGGAGATATCTCAAATAAAACATCAGTGTACAAGCTCTCAATACATCATATCCTCACTACATCAGTCTCACAAAAGAGGAAATAAATACCACTCTACCGACTATACTGAAGATCTCCTCCAAAGGGGGTACCGCTACTCTCCAAAGATGGGTCTGGATCTAGCTCGCTACTCCCTCACCACGCACAGCAACCACAGAACGGCAACACCCGCCAAGACTCTGCAAAACAAAGAGGAGAAAGGACAAAAGGGGGAAAACCCCAACGGGCGTGAGAACTACGCAATAAGGGAGTTCTCAGTGGGTATCGCCACTAGGCCCGACGATCTGCCCACCAAGACTACTAGAGGCAAAAGATAACCGATGCAGTAAAACTGAAAGAAGAAGCTGGAAACACTCTACAGCTACCATGCCTCTATCCAAATGCTCAAATGGGGAAACTCTGATGAAGATATGCAACACTCGCACACGAGGTGCTCAATCGACCCAATCGAGCTGACTGCCACATCGGGTCCAGTCAAACCTGCGCCCACTACAACCACCTCCCGCTGACGGGCAGGAATTACGTAGGGCGTCCAAACGGACTAACTCGCTATCGAGTAGTGGCTCATGCAGGCTATAGTCAAATCCATGCCCCTCTCTCTCTCAGAACGGAAAGACTCAAGATGCTCAACCTCTCACACAATGGTCAAAGAACTCACAACGACCACGGGGCCACCGTCAAACCCGAACGGTTCCAACAATACTAGCACTGGTCTAAACACAGCTACTAGACTCCACTCGGTCCCCCAGGCACGAGTGTAACAAAAAGTATCTGCCTGAATAACCCAATCGATAGACAGTAATCACTGGTACTGCCTGCTTGGGGTACGGTCGCATCCCAAGGGAAGTAATAGATCGGCATCGAACCGTCCGATCGCACACAAAAGTAGGTAACAGACTGGCCTCGATTCGTCCAGTCGCACACTCCGGAGTGGCACTCGAGGGGAGCGACCCACACGAGTAAAGTAACTCTGTCATCAGTATTAAAGTATCTCTGTAACCACTGTCTCATAATAGCAGGACTGGATCAAGACTATGATCAAAGTGGGAAACTCCGTCCACTAACAAAACCCCGATCTGACGCAATAGTACTCAAAAATTGGGAAAAACA
>JAQNDB010003862.1:0-26939 GCA_029204045.2 Tillandsia leiboldiana
TGTTACGGAATTTGAGTTGGCGTAGTTTCGTGAAAGTCTCAAGTCTTGAAGATTGAAGGTGAAGAAAGTTGGATCATTTAACTCAATCTCAAGAAAAGAAGAATTCAAAAGGATCAGGTATGTTTAACTAAAGAATTTGTGTGATCCGAATACTTCTTGTAGTGTAGAAACACTTGGAAGAATCTTTCATTGCATAAAAATCAAAAACTGGACTTGGGACATGTTCAGGATCCGGATCAGGTTGTTCGATCCGGATCCCGAAGGTGGTTCGTTCATACATCGTCGCAATCCGGATCGTAGTCTCTTGATCCGGATCCCGAACGTTGATGTTTGGTGAACTGTATGAACGATCCGGATCGTAGTCACATGATCCGGATCCCGAACCTTCATTTTTCTGGAATTGGCTGTTTTGTTATGACGATCCCGGATCCTAGTTATCACGATCCGGATCGCCGTCCGTAAAAATCCAGAAATGGCAGGTTTTTGATTCTTATCTCCTTCCTAGGGTTTCTAACCTATAAATACACCCTATGACTCCTTTTCTAGGGTGAATCCACATAGCCGTCATTTTCATATATCATCTTATACGGCTATAGATCCACATATAGAGAAGAAAGGAAATCATTAGAGAATACTCTATGTTTCTTCATCTATATTGATTAGTTTGATTCTAGGTTTTCATACTCACATCTTGAGTTGAATCAAACTAATGAATACTTAGATGGTATTTCCGATCTATCTTTGATCTAAGTATTCGGCGGATCATCACCACCCAAAAACCACGATTTACCCCCAAAAATCGGCGCGTGGATTCGCGTGTCCTTGTGGATTCAAGGTTCATCGCTCTCGTGGATTCGGAGCGAGGGCACGTTCGTGGATTCGAAGGGTGCTATTGGGTGAAGACCGTGGATTCGGTCGGACGTCGTGGATTCGACGTTGGACGCCGTGGATTCGGCGTTGGGCGCAGATCGTGGATTCGAGAAGCGTCGGAGCGAGCGGAGAAGATCCTCTAGGAGCGTATTGAAAAGGTTGAGTCGTAAGTGTGTACGGTAAATCACCTTGTACGTGTTTTAATTCTAGTGGGATTTCTGCAGTGTTATCGGTCCCGTGGTTTTTTTACTCCGGTGATGGAGTTTTCCACGTAAAAATCTTGCGTGTAATTTTATTTTCCGCATTGGGTTTTATCGCAACGATTTTTTGGAGTGTTTATACGTTTACACCTATTCACCCCCCTCTAGGTGTTCTTCCCCTATTTAGATCCGTATTATATACGACCCAACAAGTGGTATCAGAGCGGGAATAGGGTTGTGAACAATGGTTGAAGGTGGAAACATCAATCGCCCCCTTTCTTTGATGGAACAAATTATGCGTACTGGAAAGTACGGATGAAAGCCTTTTTATCTTCCATCGACGAAAGGGTGTGGCATTCAATTGAATCAGGATGGACTAATCCAACTGAACTTATCTCTGATGTTACACCTTAAAACCTAGGTCGAAATGGACCAAGGAAGAGTTTGAGTTATCCTCTTACAATGGCAAGGGAATTAATGCTATTTTTAATGCCTTATCTCAAACTGAATTCTCTCGCGTCTCGGCATGTGAGACTGCGAAAGAAATCTGGGATGTTCTCCAGGTTACACATGAGGGAACTAACCTCGTGAAGATTCAGAAACTGCAAATGCTTACGAGCAAGTTTGACTCTATTTTGATGGCAGAAAATGAATCTTTCACGGACTACTATACACGATTGCAAGACATCGTAAACTCATGTGCTAATCTGGGAGAGAAGATTCCAGAATTTAAGATTGTAAGAAAAATCTTAAGAACTCTTCCTGAACGATTTCGCCCAAGGTTACTGCCATTGAAACTATTAAACACCCGGACGAAATACGTGTAGAAGAATTAGTTGGTTCGTTACAAACTTATGAAATGACTTTTAATACTAACAATTCTTCTGGAAAAGCATCCACTTCTAAGTCTTCAGGTTATGCGTTGAAAACAACTAAGGAAGAAGACGCGGATACATCCTCCTCGGACGATGACGAGAACCTTTCTATGGAGGAATTTGAGAAGCAGCTCGCTCTCTTGACAAGGAATTTTCGCCGCAACTTTCGAAGGGGTAATTCAAGCAAATCTCCATCCTTCAGAAAGTGGAACAAAGGCAAGGGTACTCCAAGTCACAAGTCAAGAAAGCAGGAGAACTTCTCAAAGGATAAGAAAAGTTCAGAAGGACAACTGCAATGCTTCAAATGTCGAGGCTACGGCCACATTGCAACGGAGTGTCCTAACAAGTATCCGGCAAAGAAGAAGGCGATGCAAGTCGTCACTTGGGATGACAACTCAACGTCAAATGAGTCCGTCTTCAAGTGATGAAGAAAAGAGCTCCACGGCATTCCACGCGTCCACATCTTCACCATTCATGTGCTTTATGGCAAATACATCTGAGTCGTTGTCCAACTCCACTGTTGAAAAGAACGCAACGGACAACGAATCGGATGATTCGGAAGGTGAAGATTTTGCTCTAGCCTACCACAGACTTTTGAGGGACTCAAAGAAAGTGGCTAAGCAAAACAAGAGTTTGAGAGGGAGATTGCATGATCTCGAAGAAGAAGCAAAAAGAGCGACTTCTCTCTCAAACGCTCTTGAAGTGGAAAGGGAAAACCTGATAAAAGAAAATGCTTCCCTTCAAGAGTCCAATGAGCAACTTGAAAAGGAACATACAAATCTGGTGGATAACGCGAATCACTTTTCAAAGCTCTACAACGAGGCTCGACAGGATAACCTGGAAATGACAAAGACCATTTTCCAACTCAAGAATGACTTACAGCGATTCTCTTCAGGAAGGAGTAAGTTGGATAGACTTCTTGGTCTTGGTCAATCAAATAGGTTCGGCCTCGGATACACTCAAACTGGAAACAGTCCAAGTTCGAGTGGGACAGTTTTTGTGCCTCAGTCGGTATCTCCTCCTCCGACACCGGAATTCAAGACAAACAACGACAACAAACCTACTTCATCCTCTTTGGGATCGTCAAGATCTAAGGTATGTTTTCGTTGTGGTGTTTCAGGGCACATAAGAAGATATTGCAAGACGGGAGTCGAACGCTCATCTCAAGCACCTCTTGCATCAACTACCAAAAAGGCTCCTTTCCGGAAATCAAAGCAAAACTTTTCAAATGAAAAGAGACTTGGTAGTTCACCGCGCAAGACGACTTCATCAAGGAGCAACAATCGTTTTAACAAGACGCTTTCACCTAGGCACAAAACTTCACGACCATTACAGACGCATTCCAAAAAGGTTTGGGTGCGCAAAGGTGAAATTTTCCCTTGTCTTGTTTCCAATATTTCCTTGCATGCATATGATAGCTCGTCTTGGTATCTGGATAGCGGGTGTTCCCGTCACATGACCGGTGACAAAAATAGTTTTCAAAATCTTGAGAAAATCTCCGGAGGACACGTTGTTTTCGGAGACGGTCGATCTTCCAAAATTGTTGGAAAATGGACGGTAGCTATTCCAGATGGCCCGATTTTGAAAAACGTCTTATTTGTTGATGGCCTTAAGACTAACCTCATAAGCATAAGTCAACTTTGCGACAATGGTTTTTCAGTTAACTTTTCATCGGTTGAATGCGTTGTAACTGATAAGGACCATGCTTTCTTTCTAAAAGGGGTTAGATCTGAAAACAATTGTTATGTTGTTCCTAATAAATTTTCTGAAAATTGTAACTTAGCCGCTTTGAATAATGAAACTCTTTGGCATGAAAGGCTAGGTCACTTAAATTTTAAGGAACTTACTAGAATTTCAAACAAGGACGTGGTCAAGGGGATTCCAAAGCTTTTATTTAAACAAAACGTTGTGTGTGGTGGTTGCCAAAAGGGAAAACAGTCTAGGACTGCACACAAGAACTTGAACCACGTTGGTACAAAACGGCCCTTGGAACTTTTGCACATGGACTTAATGGGGCCGACCCGTCAACCATCTTTGGGAGGAAAATGGTACATCTTTTTATTGGTTGATGATTTCTCTCGGTTTTCTTGGGTAGCATTTTTGAGAGAGAAAGCTGATACGTTTGACTCTTTTCATGAGATTTGCCATCGTATTATGATTGAAAAGAATGAAAAGATCATTCGTGTTAGAAGTGATAGGGGTGGAGAATTCATAAATTCAAAATTCATTGACTTTTGTACTTCAAATGGCATAAAACATGAATTCTCGGCACCCTATACACCTCAGCAGAATGGTGTTGTTGAGCGCAAAAACAGGGTTGTTCAAGAGATGGCGCGTGTGATGCTTCATAGCCGGAAATTACCGCTACATTTTTGGGCTGAAGCTGTGAACACCGCTGTCTATGTCATTAACAGAGTGTATTTGCGCCCAGGAACCTTGAATACACCATATGAGCTGTGGTTTAGTAGAAAACCGGATATCAAGTACTTTCGTATCTTCGGGAGTCGATGTTACATCTTACGTGACCGTGAAAATCTTGGAAAGTTTGACTCTCGAAGTGATGAAGGGATCTTTTTGGGTTATTCTACGAATAGCAGAGCATATCGAGTATTTAACATTGAATCTAAAACGATCGTAGAATCTATAAATGTTAAAGTAGATGAAGCTTCTCATTTTGAATCTGAAAAATCTACCCTCGATATCTCTCTAGATGATGATTCTCCTGCTAGTGCATCTTCTCATAATAATACTTCCAATATTAATGATGCATCTAATGGTTCTTCTAGTTTATCTGATGTGCAGGAATCATCTCGTGTACCTCCGAGTACTCCGTTTCAACAAACGCTACGAATCTCCAAGGATCATCCG
Source organism: Tillandsia leiboldiana (assembly GCA_029204045.2). Lineage (NCBI taxonomy): Eukaryota > Viridiplantae > Streptophyta > Magnoliopsida > Poales > Bromeliaceae > Tillandsia > Tillandsia leiboldiana. The sequence continues at coordinate 4,814 of JAQNDB010003862.1, forward strand.
GAATCGAACATCATTGGAGATCCACAAGAAGGAGTTAGAACTCGAAGGCAGTTGGTTTGCGGATTTGCTTGCTACGTATCTTAATCGAACCAAAGACAATAGATGAAGCTCTTCAGGATGACTACTGGATTAAAGCAATGCAGGAAGAGCTCCATCAATTTGAGCGAAACAAAGTCTGGGAATTAACGAAGCCTCCAAAGCAACATAATGTGATAGGTACCAAATGGATCTTCAAGAACAAGAAAGATGAAGATGGTACTATCATCAGGAACAAGGCACGACTAGTTGCTCAAGGCTACTCTCAAGTAGAAGGTATAGACTTTGACGAAACTTTCGCCCCTGTAGCTAGACTCGAGTCCATTCGTATATTGTTTGCTATTGCTTGTCATTTTAAAATCAAATTATTTCAAATGGACGTCAAGAGCGCATTTCTAAATGGGTTTTTAAATGAGGAAGTTTATGTAGCTCAACCGAAAGGTTTTGTAGATCATAAACAACCTAACCATGTTTTTCGTTTGAAAAAGGCTCTTTACGGTCTGAAACAAGCACCGCGAGCATGGTACGAAAGGTTAACAAAGCACCTTTTGGAGAAGGGCTATACTCGAGGGGGAGCTGACAGGACTCTCTTTGTGAAGCATTATCAAAATAATTTCATTGTAGCACAAATCTATGTCGATGACATTGTATTTGGTGCAACAAAAGATAATGATGCTTCTAAATTCGCGGAGACCATGGAAAGCGAATTTGAGATGTCCATGATGGGCGAACTGTCTTATTTCCTTGGATTGCAAATTAAACAAAATGATGAAGGTATTCACTTGAGTCAATCCAAGTATGCACTGGAGTTGGTCAAAAAGTTTGATCTAGAAAATTGTAAAGATTTTCCAACTCCAATGGGAACTAGCCACAAGGGACTTGGAAGTGAATCACATTGTGAGAATGTAGACGAGAAACTGTATAGAAGTATGATTGGAAGTCTACTTTACCTCACGGCTAGACGCCCGGATATATCCTTTAGTGTTGGGATTTGCGCGAGATATCAATCAGCACCAAAGGAGGTTCACCTGAAAGCGGTGAAACGGATCATCCGGTACATCAAAGGATCAATTAATTTCGGAATTTGGTATCCTATGGGAACAAGTCTGGACATTGTTGGATACTCAGATGCCGATTGGGCAGGATCAGTGGATGATCGGAAAAGCACGAGTGGTGCATGCTTCTATCTTGGCCATTGCCTTGTTGCATGGCACAGTAAAAAGCAGAATTGCATAGCACTCTCGACTGCCGAAGCGGAATACATTTCAGCTGGAAGTTGCTCAACTCAACTCATTTGGATGAAAAGCGTATTGAGTGACTTCCGCATTTCAGCATCTTCGGTAACAATTCTTTGTGACAACACAAGTGCAATTAACATTTCTAAAAACCCTGTGTTGCACTCTAGAACAAAACATATTGAACTTAGATATCATTTTCTTAGAGAGCTAGTTGAATCAAATACTCTTCAACTTTCATATATTTCAACTGAAGATCAATTAGCTGACTTTTTAACAAAACCTTTGGATCAAAAACGTTTTATTCATTTACGAAAAGCAATTGGGATGCTTTCCTTGAAATAATCTTCTTTGTGAAATCTTTGCTTAGGATAGGTTTTGTATTTGTTTTGTTTTGTTCTTTATCTATGTTTGTACATAGGACATTAATTGAGCATAGATCATAATTGACTTTAATTGCATCTGTTCACACATTTAGAAATTTATTATGCTTTTGCCATCATAATATTTCATTGTTGCAATGATCGTTTATGTTAATTAAATCATCTTCTAAAGTGATCAAAGTCAATTTCTCTCTCAATGATCTCTTGGTATAGTCATTATCTTATTTGACTGTTTTGTCGAGTATGAAATCGAGATCAATTTTTGGTTGAATACTTTATATCTTAAATAATTGATAGCCAATTGAGGGGGAGTCAAAGATAATGTAATATGCTCAAAAGATGTGGAAAGAGTTACATCCCAATGAGGAGTGTGAAAACTACCACCACATGGAGGAAAGAGCTACCACCTCGGTCGTCCGAGTACTGTGTGCAGCTACCACATGTATACCAAGCATGGTTGTTCAAATTTTTGATTAAGTAAAATGCATGTTGAAATACTTGACTCTGTCAAATTTCAAGGTTGGTATAAGGTGGGATTTTAAAGAAAGATGCTCAAAGAGCCACTCTCTTCAACAGATTGTCTAGAAATATTATCTACCATATTTGGGATTTCAAACATCTATTGATCTTTGTATTTCATTTTCTTTACCGAATTGATTATTTGATAAAGGCATTACTCATAAGATCAAGTTAGATGTAATTGAAGGTGTTCAACTTTAAGGGATTTAATTCTTGTAAATTTTCGTTTCATTTTTGGATATTACTGATAGATTTAGCATAATCTAATTCTTGTTGTGTGAAACGATGCTTTTTGTTTAAAGTTAATACACCTTTGTGCTTACAATCTTTTTCTGGTTTTTCTTGCATTTCTCTGAAATTTTTCTAAAGAAAAAGTTGGGGCCGATCCGGATCGGGCAAGGTGATCCGGATCCCGAACGCAGGTTTTCTCCTGCGGGCTGACGATCCGGATTGTATCTGCCGATCCGGATCCCGAACGCAGTTTTCTTACTGCGGGTAGCCGATCCGGATCGCAGTTATGAACTGATCCGGATCGCGGCTAGGTTTTATAAGGAACGAAAGGGGTTTTTGATTTCTTTACTCCAATCTTTTGTTCAAAAGTTTCCAGAGCGCTTCTCTCTAGATTTCATCCTCCTTGGAAGCTTTCAAACTCAAGTTCTTCAATTCCAAGTAAGTTTTATTGATCAAAATCTCGGTTTTTCACCGTTTTTCTCTTTTCCTCCTCAAACGTACGAAATTCTTGGATCGATTTTGTTTGTGGATGGTTTTTGATCAAATTTCTTTTGAAATAAGAATTCTAGGTTGTTTAGTTTTGATTATATGCTAGGTTTTCTCCTGATTAACGGATTTTTAGGCTTCGATTTCTAAAATTTCGGTTTTAGGGCATATAATAAGGATTTTCGAAATTCATGCAATTGATCTATTTTTAAAAGTCCTTTTGCAAAACTAATTTGATTCTTAGTCTCTCTACATGATTATGATTGTTTGGGTACAATTTTTTCAATTTTTGAAAACTAAGAATTTTTGTGTTCTTGAGTTGGTTTTCACAGGATTCCTTTTCTCAAGAAACCAATAGCAATGGTGATCACTTGGATTGTTTTCCTACTTGCTGCTATGGTACATACGAGAGATACTGCCAAGCCTAAGAAGGCTAAGAAAGCAAAGAAGACTAAGGTTGATTCCGACACTGAATCAGAGACAGAGTCGATTGACTGGGATAACATCGAAATTGAGCAAGCTGCTCCCATTGTCTCCAAAGGGAAAGCAACTGCTGAAGCTTCAAAACCTACTGCAGCTGAAAAAGGGAAAGCACCAATGGAACCAAGTCCAGTTGGAACAAAAAGAAAAACTGGTGCGAGAAAAAGAGGGAGTGCACAAGGAATCTCCATTGAGCAACCAGCACAGCAAGCACCTCCACAAGAAGTTGTCAGCTCGGCTAGAATAAAGGATTTTGAAAACAGAGAATGCATTGGAGAAAGGCATGTTGATGTAAAAGCCTTAAAGAAGCGTTCTCAGACGTTTGGGACTTTGTTTGACCAGATAGGTCTTGCTTCCATTTGCAATTTCCCGGAGACCACCGGGTATTGTCTTCACTCAGTGAGGATGTTTTATCAGAATGCCTGCTATCTAGTTGATCAGGAAAGCGGGCGTCGGGTTTTTCAAACTTTAGTCAAGAATGTCAGAATCAAAGTAACGCCTCAGCTAATTGGTGAAGTACTTGGGATGGACGCCCGAGCCGATGGCACTCATTACCTGAAGAATCAAGTTTTCAACACCTTCTCCTGGAGACTGGTAGTTGATGGAATCTGTGTTCCAGATACTCGGTCGACAGGAAACTCCGTTTTCTCGAAAGAACTACGACCAGAGCACCGCATCTTAAATCTTATTGTTTGTTACAATATTATTCCAAACATGAACACAAAGGTTCTTCGGTGGGAAAGAATGATATTTCTTTATCTACTTGGAAACCCCGCAGCAGCAATGGGAGCTAACTTAAACATTCCCTACGTCATCTGGTCAAGGATGGCACGATATGTGGAGCAAGCTCATCCGTCAGAGAGACTACCTTTTCCAATGATCATCATGCGCATTCTTCGCAAATTTAAAGCTGACACAAATGCGAGTTCCTATCTGCACAGTCTAGGAACAATCAATGACACGACAATTGTAAAGTCTCTTTCGACGAAGCCAGATGAACCTTTCATACCTCTTCACCGGCAACGAGAACAACGACAACAAGCAACAACCTCTGCACCGGCAGCAGCTCCTCCAGTTCAACCAGCACCTCCGGCACAAGAAGCACCACAATCAACTTCTGATGATGATGCTTCTGTTACCTCAATCTATAAAGAACAGCAAAGGCTCTCCAACGAGCAAGAACGTATATCAAATGAACTGATTGAGGTAAAGGAAGAAATAAAGAAGGTAAATAAAAAGCAATCAGCAATGAACAAGCGGATAAAGAAGATTTTCCAAATCCTCGGCTGTATCAGTTCAGACGAGTCTGAATGATCCGTATCCTTCTAATTTCTGTTTTTATGCATATGTTTAAATCCTACTGTTGTGCAAGTTTTTTTTTTTTTTATGTTTTAATTTGAGATTTTAGTTCTCGAACTTAAACTGTTAACCATTCTCTCCACTTCTGTAATCTTTGGCTTTATTTGTGACAAAAAGGGGGAGAGAGTTTAGAACAATGATTTGAACAATGAACAATGAATGATGGTATGTATGATGAAATATCAAGGTAAGTATGATCTCAACTTGAGGTTTTTCGTCTGTATGAATGCATGCCTCGACTAACTATTTGCTAACTATTTGGGCATGTAATATAACTAACAAGTTGATGTTCACTAACAAGTTTGTGACACTTGGTTTTTGATTGCATAGAAGATATGTTGGTTCTTAACTCTGATCTATTACATATCTATATATATAAGTTTGTCACAAACATGTTCATGACATTTGGCTTTTACGTGCAAAGAAGATATGTTGGTGTTGTTTTAACTATGATCTGTTTACATATCTGAATATAAATGTCATGGTAAGTATAAATGAGTTTAAACTTCATCTCTGTTTGTGGTTTTTGAATAATACAAAATTCTTGAGGTATCTAACGATTTCTTTTGTCAAGAATGATTTCTTTTTGCAGAGAGTACAGATGTCTAAGTCTAGAGTCTGTTTTAGGAGTTTAACTCATGTATTGTATTTTGGATCTCCATTGTAAATTTTTGTTGTATGGTGATAGCAACAAAAATATCTTTTTGAATTTTCTTTAGTGGATCTATGTTTTGTCACGAAACCGCCAAAGGGGGAGATTGTTACGGAATTTGAGTTGGCGTAGTTTCGTGAAAGTCTCAAGTCTTGAAGATTGAAGGTGAAGAAAGTTGGATCATTTAACTCAATCTCAAGAAAGAAGAATTCAAAAGGATCAGGTATGTTTAACTAAAGAATTTGTGTGATCCGAATACTTCTTGTAGTGTAGAAACACTTGGAAGAATCTTTCATTGCATAAAAATCAAAAACTGGACTTGGGACATGTTCAGGATCCGGATCAGGTTGTTCGATCCGGATCCCGAAGGTGGTTCGTTCATACATCGTCGCAATCCGGATCGTAGTCTCTTGATCCGGATCCCGAACGTTGATGTTTGGTGAACTGTATGAACGATCCGGATCGTAGTCACATGATCCGGATCCCGAACCTTCGTTTTTCTGGAATTGGCTGTTTTGTTATGACGATCCGGATCCTAGTTATCACGATCCGGATCGCCGTCCATAAAAATCCAGAAATGGCAGGTTTTTGATTCTTATCTCCTTCCTAGGGTTTCTAACCTATAAATACACCCTATGACTCCTTTTCTAGGGTGAATCCACATAGCCGTCATTTTCATATATCATCTTATACGGCTATAGATCCACATATAGAGAAGAAAGGAAATCATTAGAGAATACTCTATGTTTCTTCATCTATATTGATTAGTTTGATTCTAGGTTTTCATACTCACATCTTGAGTTGAATCAAACTAATGAATACTTAGATGGTATTTCCGATCTATCTTTGATCTAAGTATTCGGCGGATCATCACCACCCAAAAACAACGATTTACCCCAAAAATCGGCGCGTGGATTCGCGTGTCCTTGTGGATTCAAGGTTCATTCGCTCTCGTGGATTCGGAGCGAGGCACGTTCGTGGATTCGAAGGGTGCTATTGGGTGAAGACCGTGGATTCGGTCGGACGTCGTGGATTCGACGTTGGACGCCGTGGATTCGGCGTTGGGCGCAGATCGTGGATTCGAGAAGCGTCGGAGCGAGCGGAGAAGATCCTCTAGGAGCGTATGAAAAGGTTGAGTCGTAAGTGTGTACGGTAAATCACCTTGTACGTGTTTTAATTCTAGTGGATTTCTGCCGTGTTATCGGTCCCGTGGTTTTTTACTCCGGTGATGGAGTTTTCCACGTAAAAATCTTGCGTGTTATTTTATTTTCCGCATTGGGTTTTATCGCAACGATTTTTGGAGTGTTTATACGTTTACACCTATTCACCCCCCTCTAGGTGTTTCTTCCCCTATTTAGATCCGTATTATATACGACCCAACACACGCTACCGTTGCGCTACTCTGATATAGATGCTGATGCTGCCATCGGGGTCCACCCGATCTCTGGCATCTCAAAAAAATTCGCCATCCAGGTACGGAGATGAGAAATGCCTCTGCCGGTCAGTCTGTCCTCCATCACCCGACGCCAAGCGCCGATATCCAGAACTCGCCTCTGGCGGCCTATCCCTTATCCAAAGAAACTGCAGCGTCATGCTCCACACACAATGCCTACCCATCGAAGCGTCAATAATTCAAAACGGAGGGACCAACTAAACTGAAGGGTATCCTGGCGCAAACCATTCCCCGTCAAACATATCCTATGCGCCTCGTCCCTCGAAACCTGGAGCGTGCAGTTCGACAACTGTATAAACTCCCTAGCACATGGAGGCTCTCCGAGAGTCTCTCCATCACCACCAACCCCAATTCTGCCTACAAAGGCTCCAACTCAAACCTATGAATCGGGATGGTTCAGACTGCCGGGACTGGCTCCATCGATCAATGATGTCCCTAAGCTCAGCTACTATCCACTATCCACCCTGCCTCGGTGCCTCGGCACTGCTCGTCGGCACGGAGGGGGCTGCTCGCTCCATCGGCGCCACTGGTACAACTGAAGATACCACTGCATAGGAAGAGAGTACTGGAGGACACTCAAGCGGTACTGTAATTAACTGTGCTCTCAGCTCTAACAAGCGCATCAAACGTTCCATGGCCTCCTCCTGGCATCGGACAGCCTCCGACGTCTGTGCCATCTGGATCCATAACTCTTGGGTCTCGCTCTGCTCTGATAGCTCTGCCTCCCGCTGCTCGGTTACTAATCAGATGCGGAAAGCGCATTCCTCACTGCACGACGTCTCACAAGCACCGTAGACCACTGCACAATAACAAACATCAGGACACAACAACCATACGACCCAATCCAGCGAAAGTCTAAGACATGTTATCAATTCCACAGCATTATGTTGTCTGCAGCCAACATAATCGCTTAGGAGCATAAACATGCCAATCACTCATCCCGTCTCATGGGAGAGGTACAAAACTCGATCAGGACTCTCGCTAAAAGTCACGACTCTCACGTAGTCATCCTAATGTTCAACCACAAGCCTAGGGTGTCTAAGTCCTCAATGACCTACAACCTAGGCTCTGATACCACTCTAATCTGTCACGCCCCGGGGTCGAAACTGCGACCCGGCTCGCCAACAGATCCGCCACCTATGCCAAACCCGCATAGGCGAAGCGTCCTACCTGCAAGAGAAGTACTACAGCTAAACAGATATCAGAGCTAAAAATAAAAAGTCTGCTGTATAACTAAATCAATCACCGTACAACTGGAAATAATACAACAATGTCCGTCTCCCAAAAAGATAATCATACAATATCCTCATATACAAACTCAGAACTCAACCGGGAGGTATCTCCAATAAATACATCAGTGTACAGGCTCTCACTACAACAATCCTCACTACAACAGTCTCTCAAAGGAGGAAAATAAAATAACTAATCTACTGAAGCTCTCCTCTGAAGGGGTACCGCTACACTCCAACGACGGGTAGGGAACTAGCTCGCGACTCCCTCGCTCGGTCAGAAGGATCAGCAACAGGAACAACAGGAACCAGAGTAGAAGTTCCTGTGGGAAAAGACACCACGACGGGTGTGAGAACTACGTCCCAAGTAGTTCTCAGTGGGTGCCGCCAACAAGCCCGACGGTCTGCCCACTAAGTCCACTAGAGGCATAAAGTAACATAAGCAGTGCTGTAAGGAAAGCTGGAAAAGTAAACTCTACAGCTACTATGCCTCTACCTAGATGCTCAAGGAGTGGAACAGAAAGAACATGATGCCACAACTAACTCTCATCTCAGATCACCCAATCTGAACTGACTGCCTCATCAGGTCCAGTCAAGCCTGCGCCAACCTACTGCCGTTACGTCCCGGAGGAGCGGACTTACGTAGGACGTCCATGACTGCCAACATGCGCCAACCTACTGCCGTTACGTCCCGGAGGAGCGGACTTACGTAGGACGTCCATGACTGCCAACACCAGCACAGCCAGAGGGACAAATGCAACGACAAGTCGCAAAAGAAAAGCTCAATCTCACGCCGGTACACAACCCGGCCTCGCCTACTCCGGAGTGGCCCTCGAGGGGAGCGACCCGCTCGAGTCAAAGTAACCCATCTCAAGTATCTCTGTAAAGTATCTCTGTAAAGTATCTCTGTCAAGCCAAATGCGGCTCATGCAGGCTATGATCCACGATCAAACAGATCGGTAACTCCAAGCTCAAACACAACTCAGTCGGAAAAAGAACCTCGACTCAAACAGCTAAGTCGGAGAACCCTCAATGACTCAATCTGATAATGCACGACCATGGCTGAGTCGGGAAACCTCCACGACTCGATCTGCCAGAACCCCAAGATCCTCAAAGCTAAGTGGGAGAACCATCTCCACCACTAAATCAGAGAAACAACCTCTAGATCACACTCTACCAACTCATAGCACAAAGTCGCATCCACTGCGAACAACTGCGAGCGAGAAAACCCTTTTGTTTCCGAACCTCGGCTTTCTTGCAAGGCGGAGTGAAGAACCGTGGAGCGCGACGAGGAGAAGGAAGGGACCATTGTTTTCCCCCACGAAACCCGGCAAGCGAGCGTGGGATGATACTCTCCTCTTCCTCCCTCTTCATCGGCGAATCGAAAGCACGAAGTTTCGGTGAGTTTTTACTTATTTTTCTAGGGTTTCCTTCAGACCATCGCACGGGGGAAGGCGGGATGATCCGGTCAGCCACGCCACCGCCGTCGCGAGGCGCCGGATGCGCGCAGGGCTGGGTCGCCTGGGCGTGCGGGTTGGGCACCCGCGCGGGGCCTGGGCGCCGCGCGGGGCCGCCCGTGCGTGCGGGGCCGCCCGTGCGTGCGGGCTGGGCACCCGCGCGGGGCCTGGGTGCCGCGCGGGGCCGCCCGTGCGTGCGAGCTGGGCGCCCGCGCGGGGCCTGGGCGCCGCGCGGGGCCGCCCGTGCGTGCGGGCTGGGCACCCGCGCGGGGCCTGGGTGCCGCGCGGGGCCGCCCGTGCGTGCGGGCTGGGCGCCCGCGCGGGGCCTGGGCGCCGCGCGGGGCCGCCCGTGCGTGCGGACTGGGCACCCGCGCGGGACCAGGCACCGAGCGGGGCCGCCGCAGTCAGGGAACCGTGCGGGTCTCACACCGCACGGGGCTCCGATACGCGTGCGGCCAGCGCGGCAGCGCGGGGTCACCGCCGCCACGGGTTCCAACTCGGTCACCGCCACCGCCGTCGGACCCGAGAGCCCCGTTCCGCGACGGGATCCGGACAACCTTTCTTTTCTCCTGGTTTTATGTTTGGTGAGTACTGACGTTTTCCCGGGGGACTTTGTAGTTTCGGGGAGCGCACCAGGACACGGGGGAGTAGCGCTTTGTTCATCGCTCGTAAAGGTGGGTGTTATCCCTAAGGTCTTAGCAATTAATTCTACCTTTTTGGACGGGGTCAATCATGTGTTGTACTTGAGTTAAATACTGATGGGTGTTAGACATTATGTGTTTAATGGTGCTGATTTTTAAAACTGCTATGAATCTCGTACTTGGATTAAATGTTGTAGAAAGGCATTAAGTAATTGTTTACGGTTCTACGGTTCTTATACTTGGACTATGCATTATTTCATATGGTTCTCATGCATAGATATATATCGGATCTCGTACTTGGATTAAATGTTATAGCAAGGCATCAAGTAATTGTTTACGGTTCTACGGTTCTTATACTTGGATTGTACATTATTTCATATGGTTCTCATGCATAGATATATATATATATTGCTTCACATAGTTCGCATGCATGGATATATTTGCATACATGGATATATATATATATGGTTCACGGTTACTATGCTCGGCTGCAACACGCGCACCCGCGGTTTGGCCACCGCAAAGGGTGTGCTTTTCCGGAAAAGTGGTCCATGACCCGTGTATACCCACAGGACGGCGTGTCACGCCCCGGGGTCGAAACTGCGACCCGGCTCGCCAACAGATCCGCCACCTATGCCAAACCCGCATAGGCGAAGCGTCCTACCTGCAAGAGAAGTACTACAGCTAAACAGATATCAGAGCTAAAAATAAAAAGTCTGCTGTATAACTAAATCAATCACCGTACAACTGGAAATAATACAACAATGTCCGTCTCCCAAAAAGATAATCATACAATATCCTCATATACAAACTCAGAACTCAACCGGGAGGTATCTCCAATAAATACATCAGTGTACAGGCTCTCACTACAACAATCCTCACTACAACAGTCTCTCAAAGGAGGAAAATAAAATAACTAATCTACTGAAGCTCTCCTCTGAAGGGGTACCGCTACACTCCAACGACGGGTAGGGAACTAGCTCGCGACTCCCTCGCTCGGTCAGAAGGATCAGCAACAGGAACAACAGGAACCAGAGTAGAAGTTCCTGTGGGAAAAGACACCACGACGGGTGTGAGAACTACGTCCCAAGTAGTTCTCAGTGGGTGCCGCCAACAAGCCCGACGGTCTGCCCACTAAGTCCACTAGAGGCATAAAGTAACATAAGCAGTGCTGTAAGGAAAGCTGGAAAAGTAAACTCTACAGCTACTATGCCTCTACCTAGATGCTCAAGGAGTGGAACAGAAAGAACATGATGCCACAACTAACTCTCATCTCAGATCACCCAATCTGAACTGACTGCCTCATCAGGTCCAGTCAAGCCTGCGCCAACCTACTGCCGTTACGTCCCGGAGGAGCGGACTTACGTAGGACGTCCATGACTGCCAACATGCGCCAACCTACTGCCGTTACGTCCCGGAGGAGCGGACTTACGTAGGACGTCCATGACTGCCAACACCAGCACAGCCAGAGGGACAAATGCAACGACAAGTCGCAAAAGAAAAGCTCAATCTCACGCCGGTACACAACCCGGCCTCGCCTACTCCGGAGTGGCCCTCGAGGGGAGCGACCCGCTCGAGTCAAAGTAACCCATCTCAAGTATCTCTGTAAAGTATCTCTGTAAAGTATCTCTGTCAAGCCAAATGCGGCTCATGCAGGCTATGATCCACGATCAAACAGATCGGTAACTCCAAGCTCAAACACAACTCAGTCGGAAAAAGAACCTCGACTCAAACAGCTAAGTCGGAGAACCCTCAATGACTCAATCTGATAATGCACGACCATGGCTGAGTCGGGAAACCTCCACGACTCGATCTGCCAGAACCCCAAGATCCTCAAAGCTAAGTGGGAGAACCATCTCCACCACTAAATCAGAGAAACAACCTCTAGATCACACTCTACCAACTCATAGCACAAAGTCGCATCCACTGCGAACAACTGCCTCTACAGGCCAACAACGCATCCACTGACCCGAGGAAGGGTCCGGGAACCCCGAAAGACTAGAACCTACAATCCAAATCAAACAAGAACAGGCTTTAGGCATAGCCTCTCGTTGTTCTCGTCCCAAGAAGAATGCAGACCTTAGAACCCAGACCACTCGAATTATCTCGGGTGGTTAATTTATAGGAAAAGGTGACATTTCTTACTGAAGCCCTTTGATCTGTAAGAAATCCATATTTCATGATTTTTAGTTCTTTTTAGGAAAACAGTTGAAACCAAGTTTTATATCCAAGCCTCGAAGGGCTAATGCCTTCGTCCAATCAAACATGAACCGACTCCGGCGACCCTACGATGCTTGGAAGAAACCATTTGGTTGATAAAAATCATATGAGTGTCCAAAAAGGTTCTGGGTTTAAGGTCCTGCTAACACTGATCTACCGCTGCCACTAACACAGCGGCGACAGATAAAACAAGAAAAATAAAACATCTCGGGACCGCCGTCTACCCAACGGCTCCCGCTACAGAAGAACAACCAACTACATCTACCAGACTCCACTCTGCTCCCAAGCACGAGTGTAACATGCATCCCACACTAAAAGATAACTCCTGACCACTCGGCCCACTACCCGGGCGAGGAAGAACACTATGTCCAGGAAAGTAGAAGTGTGGATGTCTAAAGCAGAAATAACCCTAGCCCAAGTGAGGGTTTTCTACTAGTCTGGTTACACATGCAACATATGACGGGGTGCTAGGTCAAGTTCCAATAACTATAATTTACAGATGGTAGAAAGCAAGGAGATGACAATACCATCAGATAATACAAGGAATAGCAATTCCTACAATCTAACATGCTGCACAAGCATTTCACTATCATGCATAGTCCTACTATAGCAGATTTAAAGCACAGTCCATCAATCTTGGAGACAAGGCCACCCACCTGAAAATGCTAACTGTCCGGAGTCGCACAGCTGAGAAAGTCCAGAAACAGATATCTCTACACACCCACCAATCCAACAATACAGGAACAGTGATCAATACCTCCTGGGTACAAAAACACAACCCAAAGTTACACTTAATTCCATAAAATCCATGCATCACAAATCTGCTGGGAACAGTCCCCTTAATGCGAAATTTTCACCTGTAAAACGAACTCCAAAAATTCCAATAAAAATATCACAGCGAGCGTCTCATCGAGACCTTCGAAACGGGTACCTGCACGCCCAAATCCGAGCCCCGTAGGCCGAGTTACAAATTCCACAGTACAGGTGCGCAAACACTCACAACCACACAACTGTAAACTCAAACACAGATAAAAGGAGAATAGTATACCTTCGGGAAAGCCTCAGAAAAATCCCGGAAAAATACAATGATAATCCTTGCGACGAGTAGATCCAAAAAGTGTATAGGCTCATCTCGATCCGACACTCGGGTGCGGAGATAAAATTCCGGCAAGGGGCCGCTGTCCAAAAACTCCACCAGAAAACAGCGGCTTAGAAATGCCTCGAAAACCGTGTCATAAACTCTGAATCCAGCAAGATGATCAACAGGAAAGTCGAAGACGTACCTCTCGTGATTCCAACGCCGCAGAAATCGTCCAAAAATACTGACGGAGTAGCCCGGTAGACCTCTCAGATCAAACTGCGACGATAACGGGCCTCCGATGAAAAATCGCCACACTGCGCTCCGATGCCGAAGTCGTCGACGCCGCGGCTTCCAAAAAATCCGGGCCTCTGCCAGAAGATGCGCAAGATGAAGATCTCCAACTTTGCTAAAGGGGCCATGGGCAGGGGAGCTCGGGAAAGGGGGCAAAACTCCCCCACAAGACAGCTATTTAAAGGCCCAGCCCGAAAATCCGAATTTTGGACTTTTGGCCCAAAGTTTTCGGGCGCTTGGCACTTCCGGGCTGCTACAGTAACGGGCCGGGCCCGTTACTGTGTGCGCCCGGAACGCTCACGGGCCGCCACGTGGCCCAGCACTGCTCCCCGCGCCCGGCGCACCTGAGCCAGCGAACCACGCAGCGCCACGTGTCCAAGCACTGTGCTGTGCTCCGCTGCGCCCGACCAACCACGTGGTGCCACGTGGCGCCCCCACGTCGCCCCCGACCGCGCCCACGCCGCGCCCACGTGCGCGACCGCGCCTCCCGCTTCCGCACGTCGGGCACGCGCCCCGAGGCACCTGCCTCCCGTCGCGTGGACCGCGCGCACCAGAACCCGCCAACCAAAATCAGCCACGTGTCCGCACCCGGTCCACCGTGCACCCGCGACGATCCCGTGGACCGCGCCCACTGCGCCCGCCAACTGGGAGCCGCCACGTGGCCAGCCCCCCGGGTGCACGCCTCCGCGGTGGACCGCGCGCCTCCGCCGCCGCCAGCCGCCGCGCTCCGCCGCCCGCCGCCGCCGCCGCCGCCCCTCCGGCGGCCGGAACAGTACCAAACACCTCGAAATCCGTGCCGGGTCATCCGGGCTCCGAAAAATACAAGTAAATAGTCCATCTTGACCGTTTTCGCGCGCTGAATCCAAATCCGAAGTCCGATTTGCCAAATTCCTCTTCTAAAATTTGCCGAAAATTCCCGGAGAAGTGTTCTTTACTCAAATTTCGTGCTGAGTCCAATTTTAATAACCATTTCGCGCGAAACCACATCAAAACATCCGACGGGGTCCTCCGATCACTCACGTGATCCAGTATACACCCGAAGTCCATCACTTGAGTCCAATTTGGTGCAGAAACACCGTCGACATGCCACATAGGCCTCCAGAAGCTGCTAATCGCACTGTAGAAGCCCTGCGGAGATCTGGGTCACCACACGGCGTGGGGCCTCTTTAGTTGTGGGGCATGTATGCGCCAAGGTGAGAGTGGTGCGACCCGTCGGTTTAGTTGTCCGACGTGGGAGCGGTGCGACCCATTCGGTTTAGTTGTCCGACTTGGGCGCGGTGCGATTCGTCGGTTTAGTTGTCCGACGGGATCGGGTATTGCAGGTTTACAGGTGTTTGATTCTACTTTTCCCTTGCGAGGGGGAGGGGTGGTTGCTCCGGATAGACTACGGTTGGACGTTTTTCTTTACCTGCATTATTATTATCATTTTTGTTTAGTCGCTGACTTCCCACTTTGCGACAGGGTCCTACAGGGGAGAGAGTTAGGCGACGGTGAGGCCACGGCTAGAGGTGTTGGGTCTCAGGAGACCGGAGCAGTATTTTACTCCTTACTTTCGCATTCCATTTATTATTTGTAGACTGTGGATGGTTCTCGATACCCTCGTGGGGTCGGTGTGGATGTCGGTACGGTGACAACTGAATTGTTTAGTTTTCTTTACATCTCTGTGGGCCGCTTTGGAAAATAAAATAGCAAATAAAAGAACAGATTGCGAAAACTACTATTTCAAAACTCGGGTGTCGTGTGGGCACCGTTTTCAAAACCTTGTGGATTTATGGTTTGCGAAAATGGATTTCAAAACCTAAGTGTCGTGTGGGCACTGTTTTTCAAACCCCTGAGTTTATGTTGCTTTCGAAAAAGGGTTTTCAAAATATGGGTGCCGGGTGGGCGCCATTTCAAATTGTGGGTTTTGTCCTTTCAAACTAATCGGCCGTTAGTTTATTCTGCACTTTGTGAATGGTTATACGTTTGGATTGTTGTGATTGAATGTTTACTCGTTATTGAACATTGTACAAACCGCGACGCCGTGCATATACAGGGGAGACTCTGTCCGTTTGTAGAGTGATCCTGTATATGCGGCGGATCTGGGTACGCGCCGGGGAAGAAGGTTTTCAAAAAAAAAATAAATACATACCTTTTGTAATCCGTTTCCGCTAAATTAATCCCCCCGGGGCGTGACAGTTCTGGACTTTGGAGGAGGATGGTACCGACACTTGGGATTAGTTGAGTTTGCGTACAACAACAGCTACCAGGTGTGAGGACCTGGATCCCCACGTCGAGATTACTGGATCATCTACAGCTCCCGGAGGCCTATGTGGCGTGTTGGTGGTATTTGTGCCCCAATTGGACATTAGTGTTGGGCTCAGCGTGTTTAATGGATCACGTGGGTGATCATTGGACTCCGTCGGATCGTTAGAAGTGGTTTCGCGCGCCAAGGATATTTAAATTGGACTCAGTGCGAAGTTTGGACCAAGGATTACCTTTCCGGATGCCTTCGGCAAATTTTGGAGTTGGAATTTGGCAAATTGGACTTCGGATTTGGATTCAGCGCGCGAAAACGGTTAAAACGGACTACCCACTTGTTATTTTTGGACTCTGGACACTGTTCACGCCGGAACAGTGTTTCCGGCGGCGGCGGCAGCGGCGGAGCGGCCGCAGGCGGCGCGGCGGACGGAGGCGCGGGCCGCCCGGTCCACGCGGCAGGCGTGCACCGGGGGCTGGACGCGTGGCGGCCCGGGAGTGGGCCGGTCCGCGGGGCGCGGTCTACGGGGGAGTGCGGGGCGCACGGTGGACCGGGGGTGACACGTGGCAGCATCTTAGAGGTGGGTTCACAACGGTTGGTCTACGCAGTATTCGGGATGGCTCGTGGTTTACGGTGCACCGGGCTTGGACACGTGGCAGGTTCGCATTGGTTCGGTCCACAGGATTTCGTGCACCGGGTTCACTAGGCAGTGGCTTGACACGTGGCGTTCTCCGATTGGTGGGGCTACTGTGCGCGGCAGGGTGGCAGGCGGCGGCGTCAGGCGCACGTGGGCGCGGTCGGGCGGATTCCCGCGCTTGGGGAGGACACGTGTCGTCGTCCGCGGGTGGCCACGCGGCGCGACGGGTACGGCTGGAGCGGCTGTCGCCTGTTTGGCGGGCGACGTGGAGGCCTGGATGGGATTCGGGCGGCTACAGTGTTCGGGCGCGGGGGGTTTCGGGCTGCTACAGTGCGCGCCCGAAAACTCCCAGCGCCCGGAAACGGGGACTTATTCGGTATTTTCCCAATTGTTTCTGCTGCCTATAAAAGGCGATCCGAGCTCCCTTTCTTCCCTTTTTCCGCCATTTCCAAGCCTCATCTCGCCTGGGTGTCTTCAACAAAGATGATCCCCGAGTTTGGATGCATCTTTCTGCAAAGTTTTGGGATTTTTGGTGGCACGCTTATCGAGGTTTCTATTTTTACGGCGCGGCGCGACGCTCGTTCGTTTGTGGTCTTCTTCGTCGCGTTTTGGTGCGAGGACTCTCCCGGCCTACCCCGGGCACCTTTTTCGGTGATTCTTGCGCCGTTGGCTTCACGACAGGTAGGGCTATGTTTCCCATGTTTACTGGTTTTCCCCATTCCGAGCTTTTCATGGGTCTTTCGGATCATCTTGTAACCCCTTTTTCTGGGCGGAGTTTTGGGACAGCGGTGCGGTATTTTGGCGTTATCTTCGCGCACAGGCATCGGATTGGGGTGATTCAAGAGGCGATTTGCATCTACACATCACGAGGAATATGCCCAAATTTTCTTGGAATTTTCTGAATATTTCTCGAAGGTGAAGATTATCTGTGAACAGTAATTGTTGCTACAGTTTTTGAGTGTAGTTTGATTCGGGGTGGTTCCCTTGTCGGAATTGTTTCTCAGTGTAGGAAGCTCGGAATTGGACGTGCAGGTACTCGTTTCGAAGGTATCGACGCGAGGGTTACTGTGGTATTTTTATTGGATTTTTCGGGGCACTTGCAGCAGGTGAAATATGCGCGGCTTTGGGACTGACTTTCAGATTGTGTATGTTTGGTTAGTTTTGGAATAAAAGTGTAATGTTGAGCGTTATTGTTGTGCCCAGGGGTGTCTTTAGCTGTTTGAAGCCGAGGCTTACGCGACTTGTACCATGGGTGATATGTTGGCAGATTTTGGACCGCGGGCGTCTACCCACTTCACCGACTTCAGGTTTGCCTTGGGTTAAGCGCTTCAGGTGGGTGAGCTTATTATCAGTAATTGTTTAAGGCAATGTTTATGTTGTGGCAAGTATAAGCCCACTTGTGGGGATGTCCCCCCCTCTATGACTGATGCATGCATGTGTAGGGTACATAGTCTATATTGGCAAGTAGGTAAGCTTGTTATTGATATTGGTATAAATGTTTGCAAGAATAGTATGTATGAGGTATACCGAGGACTTGCATGAGTTGGACATCTATGTGATGATTAGTGTAAGCTTACCTAGGATAATGTTACCCTATGAGATTATGTAACATGCCATGTTAGCACATAGCCTTTCTTGTGATGGATTATGCTTGGGACAGGATTTCGTAGCTATGTGCGGATTTGTACTCTGAGGAGTTATTATGATCATTCTATTGTTGAACCCTGAGTTGTGGACAGGTCTAGTTTTGAGATTCCGGCATGTTGTTTATTCCTAAAGGAACTATTATTATGCTTTACCCCTTTATTTCCTTGAGGACATTTGCATGCTTGTATGGTCATTAGTTAGGCCATCTTTTACTGCTGCACTACTTATTGGAACTTGACTTAGGAGAAACCATGCTTTTCTTTTCTCCATCTTGTTGGTCAGGTGGTCAGTGTTGCTCGGGTTCGAGCAGGGGGTTTGGGTAGTGTATATTCGGGACTTCGTGTCTGGGACAGGTTGGTTTAGTTGTGGGGCTTTGCGGCAACCGCGGATATTGGGCGGTTGACCGGATGTTTCTCTATGCACCTGATTGGGTATCAGTTTTACTTAGTGGATGGAGTTTCCCACTTAGCGTTTAGTTGCATCTGACTGAGGTCGGGTCTTTCTTTAGTGGTTGAGTTTTTCCACTTTGATCTGATTGATGATCTAGTCCTGCTGTTTCGAGATACTGGTGATATTGATGACAGAGATGCTTTACTCGTGTGGGTAGCTCCCCTCGAGTGCCGCTCCGGAGTAGGCTTCAGACCGTGTTGGGTTCCGGTCAGACCGTGTTGGGTTCCGGTGAGACCGTGTTGGGTTCCGGTCAGACCGTGTTGGGTTCCGGTCATTTGGACAGAGCAGGCAGTGCCGGGTTTTATACCGGTTCATTCGATTGAGTTTATTTCGGTCAAATACTTTTATGGTTACACTCGTGCCTGGGGGCCGAGTGCAGACTGGTAGTTGAGTTTGGATCAGTGTTGGTATTGTTGCGAGCCATCTGGTTGACGGTGGTCCCGAGTTGTTGCGAGTACTTTGACCGCTGTGTGAGAGGTTGAGCATCTTGATTCTATCCGTCTGTGAGGGAGCGTGGATTTTCACCATAGCCTGCATGATCCTCTACTCGATAGCGAGCTAGTCCGTTTGGACGCCCTACGTAATTCCTGCCCGTCTTGGGAGGTGGTTGTAGGTGGATGCAGGTTGACTGGACCAGATGTGGCAGTCAGCTCGATTGGGTCGTTGGTGCACTTTATGTGCTAGTGGTTGCATACCACTGTTTGGTTCTCCCCTTTTAGCCTTTAGTGAGGGGCAGGGTAGCTGTTGAGAGTTTCCAGCGTACTCATTTCAGCCTTATGACTTGGGTCAGTTTTTGTCTCTTGAGGACTTGGTGGGCAGACCGTCGGGTCTGGCGGTGGTACCCACTGAGAACTCCCTTTTTGGTGTAGTTCTCACACCCTTTGGGGGTTTCCCCCTCTTTTTCTCTCCTCTCCTTTGTTTTGCAGAGTCTTAGCAGGTGTTGCCGACTCTGTGGTCGTTGATCGTGGCGAGGGAGTCGCGAGCTAGATCCCTACCCGGCGTTGGAGAGTAGCGGTACCCTTCTGAGGAGATCATCAGTAGATTAGCAGTTTCTTTTCCTCTTTTGAGAGACTTGTAGTGAGGATATTTTGTATTGAGAGACTGTACACTGTTGTATATAGTGGAGTTACCTCCCGGCTGGGTTTAGAGCTTGTACTTGAGGATATTGTATTATTATTATTATTTTGGGAGGCAGACAGTGTTGTTTTATTTCCAGTTGTACAGTGATTGATTTTTAGTTACAGCAGATTTTCATTTATAGCTCTGATATCTGTTTAGTTATAGTACTTTTCTTGCAGGTAGGACGCTTCGCCTATGCTGGTTGGCATAGGTGGCGGATCTGTTTGGCGGGCCCGGGTCGCGGTTTCGACCCCGGGGCGTGACAGATTAGAGTGGTATCAGAGCCTAGGTTGTAGGTCATGGTGGACTTAGAAACCCTAGGCTTTTGGTTTGACCCTTGACTGACTTCGTGAGAGTCGTGATTTTGCGAGAGTCCTGATTGAGTTTTATACCTCTCCCAAGGGACGGGAGGAGTGATTGGCATGTTTATTCTCCTAAGTAATTATGTTGGCTGCAGACAACATAATGCTGTGGAACGGGTGACATGCTTTAGACTTTCGCTGGATTGGGTCGAGTGTTGTTGTGTGCTGTTTTGTTGTTTCGTCGTGGCGAGCGGTGTCTCCCCGACGTTGGGTTTTGACCCGTGTGCATCCTGTCATGGCAGTTGAGCTTGAGCAGTTGGTTTTGGGCCGGATACCTGGATTGAGGTCAGAGAACCCCGGACCCAGATGACAGGATTGTCAGAGGCTTATCAGCGGCTGTGGGAGCAGCTGGTCTTGGTGACACAGTTGTCGGAGCACTGAGTAGCCCCCTCTGTGCCAATGTTTTAGTGTCGAGGCACCGAGGCAGGGTGGATGGTTGACAGCTGGTGAGCTGTGGGACATGATCGACCTTCTGGGCCATATTTGGCAGATGAACCACCCCGACTCGTAAGATTGAGTTTGGAGCCGTTGGAGGCAGAGTCGCGGCTGGTGGTGATGGAGTGATTAATTGAGAGCCTCCCTGTGCTTGTGAGTGTATGCAGTTGTTGAACTGCGCACTCCAGATTCGAGGGACGAGGCGCATAGGATATATGAGACTGGGAGTGGATTGCGCCAGGACACCTTTCTGTTATTCAGTCCCTCCATTGTAGATTTAGACGCCTCGTTGGAGCAGGCACAGTGTATGGAACGCGGCATTGCAGTTCCTTTGGATAGGGATCTGTCGCCAGAGGTGAGTTCTGGATTTTGGGCGTTTGGCGCCGGATGATGGAGGACAGATCGGCCGGCAGGGGCATGACTAATTTTCTTTCTTGGATGGCGAATTCCCGAGATGTCAGAGGTCGAGTGGACCCCGAAGGCGACATCAGTATTTTATCAGAGTGGCGCAGCGATAGCATGGATTTGTTATCTGCGGAGGACCTTATTCGTCGCCTCATTGTGGTCGGAGACAGAGGTCGTGCTTCCTAGTGATAGCCCTGATTTTCAGGCAGTTTGAGCAACAACCACTTGCTTTGAGCGAATGGATCTGTGCCGCCCGGTTGGAGGGCGCCACGGTGGTGGATTGAGTGTCGCAGGTGGGATTTCACCACGGTAGTCGGAGTGAGAGCATGTTCCACTCTTACCTGGGTTAGAGGCAGATTGTTACCACGTGCACTAGAGGTACAGGTTCCTGTTGTTGTTGTGCACGTGGAGGAGGCTTTTGGATCATGTCCAGTGCGGCCGAGACCGCGAGATGCCGGCAGAATTATTGGAGATTATAGCAATTAGGTGTTTTGACCTTATGCTTGGGATGGTTGGGCACTATGCCACAGGATGTTCGACTGCGGCAAAAGAGGACTTGATCTTCGGCAAGACAGGCAATTGGAGGCTTGCTCGTTGAGGTTGTTAGAGCACTCTGGTTTTAGCGACAGGATGAGAGGTGCTTACGGCGGCACCGGGACTCGAGGATATCTCTGTTGCCTGCGAGATCCCGTGTGTGATTTCCCCTTAGTTGTTGGTAATGCCGCCGGTTAGGGAGATAGAGATTGCGTTTGACGTGGTTCGAGGAACCGCGCCACTCGGGACGGCACCTCATTGGATATCGCCGGTAGAGCTGAGAGAGAGCTGTTGGCACAGTTGCAGGATCTGATGGATCGAGGGGTCTGTTTGACCTAGTGCCACGCCGTGGGTACGTGGTGATGCCACGTCGGTGATACACGACTGTGAGGATCCTTTTATGGTTGAGTGTACAGGTCCTGGTTGTATCTATGACCTTTCGATGGAACTATACCGCAGCAGTTGGTGTATGATGCGAGTACCCACTGTGTTAGACAGCTGAGGACTTCGCCTAGGTGGCGTGTTTTGGACGCGGTGAGGCATTA